>CM055195.1:26098862-26161362 GCA_029224185.1 Karalla daura
GCACTTGTTAGACGGTGTTCTTGTGAGCTCCCCCGGTCCAGAAACGTGCATGTTAAGGTGGATTGGAGCGTCCCTTGTTATCTCTGTACCTACTCCATAATGTGTGTGCTTGTCTTGCAGACCTCTGTGGGTGGAGTATCCTCAGGATCCCGCTACCTTCGCTCTGGATGACGAGTTCCTGATCGGTAAGGCCCAGGCAGAAGCAGTCAGTAGTTGCTCCCAGTGTGCGTGCGTGCGTGTGTGTGTGTGTGTGCGTGCTGCTGGTCCAGCAGTGACACGGCGGCCCGTCCGAGGCGCGCGTCTCACTGCGGGAGCAGCAGGAAGGAGGAGGAGGAGGAGGAGGAGGAAGGAAGGAAGGATGGATGTGTCCTCTGAGAGGTTATCGGATCGGCTGATGAAATGATGCTGTGACGCAGGCAAAGACCTGCTGGTGCATCCGGTCACCGAGGAGGGAGCCAGGGGAGTCACCGCCTACCTGCCCGGCAAAGACCAGGTAGGAGGACGCCGTCTCTCCACACGCCTGTGAGGCTTATCCTCCGACATGTGTCTGAAGTGACTGCACTTCTTTGAGCGTTGATTTTTAAGGCGTTTTGGGTTCTCCTTCAGGTCTGGTTCGACGTCCACACGTTCCAGAAGCACAACGGAGCTCAGAACCTCTACATCCCGGTCACCATCCACTCCGTAAGACACAACCGTTTAGGATGGCAAACGTCTATACCTCGGCGGGACAGGCCTAGCCTTCATCTCTCTCCTCTTCTCCTCCTCTCAGATCCCGGTGTTCCAGCGCGGCGGCTCCATCATTCCCAGGAAGATGCGGGTTCGCCGGTCCTCCACCTGCATGGAGCACGACCCTTACACCCTGTTTGTGGCCCTCAACCCCCAGGTGAGCCCCGCGGCACCCGGGCCGCACACGACCCCTCCACCCCCGCCCATCGCGATTATGTGCCGTCTGAAGTTGTGACCGTGTGTCTGACAGAGAACCGCCGAGGGCCGGCTCTACATAGACGACGGCCACACCTTCGGCTACGAGAGGAAGGAGTTCATCCACAGGAGGCTGTCCTTCGCCAACAACATCCTGTCCTCTGCGTGAGTGTTGGAGCCTCCACCCCACTACCACCATTTCGTCTGGCATGAAGTTGGATTCTGCCCTTGCTAACCTGTCTCGGCTCGGTCCACAGTAACCTGGCTCCCGGTGCCCGGTTCTCCACCCAGTCCTGGATCGAGCGCGTTGTCATCCTGGGGGCCAGCAAGCCCAGCAAGGTCACCCTGAGGACCTCCGGTGAGTGAGCAGGAGCAGCCCGTGGCTCAGAATGACAGATGACTCGGCCGCTGTCTGTGAGAAGGCCTGGAGCGGTCTCTCGACGGCCCCTCCGGCTGGTTTCCTATCGCTCGGATGCAACACATGCAGTGGAACGATCCTCACAGGAGCATAGTTCTCCGAGGAGCGGTGCGAAGGCAGCAGGAACGCGAACTTGCCCTGTAAATGATTCAGAATAACATTTTGGATAACGATAGGCTGACTGGGCATCCACACTAATGACACGCCATTTGTAAACATCCTCTCCAGGCTCCTGCTTTTCTGCCGCGTATGAACCCGCCACAGTCGCTTCTCGACTCTCCCACTGCCAGTTTTCTGTTTCACCATGAGCTGTGTGGTCCGCTTTGGTCTCGCTTCAGACGTGGTGGCGGTTGCTCGAAAGTTCCCAGTGAGGTGTTGGTAACTTTTTCCATTTTTTTTGTAAATCCCCTTCTCTGCCCTCCAGGGGGTGAGGAGAGCCAGCTGGAGTTCGAGTTCGACGCTTCCATGTCTGTGCTGACGCTCCGCAAGCCCGGCATGAACGCGGGCGTGGACTGGACTGTGACTCTACAGTAGCCGTGGAGGAGGAGGAGGAGGAGGAGGAGGAGGAGGAGGAGGAGGAGGTGGTGACGGAACTGGACTGAGCGGGAGGAGGGAAAAACGGATAAAGATAGGACTAACAAAAGTGAGCGAGCGATAGCCATCGCGGAGAACTAAAAAAGGACGTCGGCGTCCGTCTAAACGCGCACTCATGCATCGATCCAAGTAGAGCAGTTAGTTGAACCGAGCCGCATAGGGCCTCCGCAATGTCCCTCTTGTGTTCAGGCGTGCCGGGACGCTTACCTGTGAAGCCCGGGGGCCACTGCCAGATGTACAATTCTGCGGACGGTCGAAAACTAAACCACTCGCGTCACTGTCGGGTTGGAGGAAGAAGGCATTCAGGCACCATCTTGTTTGTTCTGTTTTCTTTTCTTTTCTTTTTCGCTCCTTGTCCCCTCAGTTCTCCATCCAGTCGACCGTTTCGCCGTTCGAGATGAAGGTTCACGTTCAAAGCGCATCGCTCCCCCTGCTGGTGATCCCCCCCCCCCCCCCCCATCTCTTTTCGTGACTTGATTCTCTATGAAAAAACAACAAAAAAAATCCATTCCATCCCCCTCGCAAAGCCAAGCAGCACTTCAGTCAGACATTTCATGAGTCCGGCCCCACACCTCGCCCTAACCCTGCAGCGCAGACATGCTGACGTGACAAAAAAAAGCAAAAAAAGCCGCAGCCTGTGCGTTCTCCTCGACACTCGCCATGAGCCCACCTGCGAGTAGTTTGTGTGCGCGAGGAAGCGGTTCCTCGTCCCCGCTCCACGGCGGGAGTGATGGAGCCGTTCGACCGGCGCACGGAGGGGATCTGCAGCTGTCCCGACGAACAAACCTGGCACAGAGGGGAGTGGTTTCAGGGGACTGGACCACTGACGGCCGTGGGTCGTCCCGTCGACGTGCGCCCTTTGTTTTATCGACGTCTTCTTTTCCCAACATTGTTTACTAGATCATTTTTAATGCACTTGAGGAAGATTGAGACCTTTAAAGAGTTGTGTAGATTTTTCTTGTTACTAGATGCCAGGGTTTCCAGTGTGTCGGACCTAAATGAAGCGGGTCGAATCCGGTTCACTGGCAGATTTTCGTTTCTCCTAGTTTCACAAAAATGAATCCTAAATTCTGGTAGAGCCGCGGTGGGGAATTTGGGGATTGACCTGTCAATCAATTGAACCTTTTTAGGGGTTATGTTGTCCCGAGTTTGTCTTCTGATTGTTTTTAATGATCATTAATGTACATTGTTGCAACACTTTTGTTGGTGATGGCTTGAATTGATGGGTGCGGAATTGAAGGAACAGACCAGCTGTCAATCAAAGTTGTCAGATGTATTCTAAAAGATGAGACCAAGTGGAAATAAAGTTGACCAAACGTAACACCGACTCCTGTCTGACTGAATGGAGAGATATCGTCCTAACTTTAATGTTGTTTTTTGCTATTTTGACCTGCTTGCGTCCAGCTCCAGCTCCACTTACATATACACAGCTCACACACAGGTTTTTAAACCGTGGGGGAGAACGTGCAAACTACACCCTGTGTCTGACCCTGCTGACCTTGCTGACTGACCCACCATGTAATTTTTCCTCATATTTAGAAACTCACGAAACGCAGACAAAACTGAGCCCAAAGTTAATATTACACGTTGAGCTTTATCCGATATATTCACTTCGTCCCGTATACCCAAGGCTCATTCACTGTATTGATATGATAGATGGCCATTTCCAGCCTTTACGTCAGCGTGTCGTCGGGCTCCGGTGACGTCATGACGCAGCGACACTGTGCCATCATGGCGGCGGAGGGCTGCGAGGAGATGAGCGGCAACGGGGAGCTGGAGGAGCCTTCGGGTACTGTGCTTCGCGGTTCTGATTTTGCCCCAGCGCTGCTCGGTCGGTTTGCACGTGCGGCCGCTGCTTCCGCTTCCATCCCGCGCGTTGAGCAATAAAGCGGCTCGGACTGGCCGCGCTTTTAAAGGAGGGGGGGGGGGGGCATGGACAGGCTAGGCTAGGCTAGCGTGTTTTCATCACAGCTTTCCGGCAAAGTAACTTTAAATGGCTCTCACCGTCCCGGACCGTGAACGCCGCGTTGCCTAGCTTTCACCTCAACTCGTCGGGATTGCCGCTCCGGCAGACGCGCCGGAGCAAGCGAGGAGCCAGTCCGTGCACCTTGTTATGAATGAACGTGGAGCTGCAGGTGTTGTCGGGGGCAGAGCTACGGCTCCTTACCGTGGTTTGGTCGCGCTGGCCCCGGCTGCGCTCAGGCGGTGGTGTACCCGCAACCGCACCTGCAGCTGCTCAACCGGTTCCACCTGGAAACCTTGGCATACACTCGCATGTTGCATCGTCTGGATGGTTTCATACTGCACTGCACCACATTTAGTCAAGTGTTCTGACAGTAAGACACCCAGGGAAACCACTATCCATAATCTTTCAAAGCAATACGCCTACTGCAGGTGTGAATTCGGTAGGATGACTGGTTGTCAAGACAACCAAAGTCCTCCATCCTCTCTGTTTGGACGTAGTAAGTAAGAGGGTGGAATAATGGCAGTTGTACGGAGCCCCAGATATGACGTTGGGGCTCCTTACCACCTCAAGTGTCTTTCTCCTTTTGTGACCAGCATTTGTGAAAATTTAAGCACACACCATTGGGTACAAACCAGATCAAATAACGGACGGATAGTTGAAGATGTTCAAGTTGACAGCCCGGTTTCAAAGGTTGGGTTGGGTATGTTACCGTAACCAGATTTTTGTATTTCCCAGTGCATCATCAGCGTTAGGCAGGTCGAGCGAAGTCGCAGTTAACGGGAACGCCTCCCCTTTGGAGCCGCCATCGCGCCCCGCCTGACCCCTTTTATCTGTGATCATCTCCTCCGTGCAGCCATCGAGGCTGCCGACGTTCCCGCGTCTTCCCCTCCCGAGCTGGTGGAGATGTCGGAGGAGAACGGCAGCGCCGAGGAGGCCCCCCAGGCCCCCCAGGCCCCCGAATGCCCCCAGCCCGCCTCCTTTTCCATGCCCCCACCTGCGGAGGACGAGGAGGGGGAGCTGCCGGCGGACTTCGAGCGTCTGTGGCAGGCCGCCAACGACAATCCCCAAGACTTCACCAGCTGGACCGACCTGCTGCAGTACTGCGAGCAAGAGGTGTGTGTCTCTCTGTGTGTGTATTGCTGGACCTGGGCTGCAGAATGCACTGTGAAATGCCACGGAACACGCCGCTCCGGAAGGCTCCTGGGACCTAACCCCCCCCCCCCCCCCCCCCCCCTCTCTGTCCGTCCAGGGTCACGTCTCGTCCTCCCGCAGGGCGCTGGAGGCCTTCCTGGCCCGCTACCCTCTCTGCTACGGCTACTGGAAGAAGTTCACTGACCTGGAGCGCCGGGCTGGCTACAACGACAAAGCGGAGGAGGTGAGACGAGGCGGGCGGTCTGTCCCCCCCCCCCCCCCGTCCCGTCCCGTCCCGTCCCGTCCCGTGAACGCGTACTCATGGTCTCACTGCGCCGGCAGGTGTGCGCCCAGGGCCTGCAGGTCATCCCCCTGAGCGTGGACCTGTGGATCCACTTCATCAACCTGCTGCTGGGGACGCTGGACATGAACCTGCCCGAGTCGCCCGCGAGGATCCGCGGGTACGTGAACGCTCCGGCGGTTCAGACGTAGAACATGCAGGGATTTCGGGATCTGAAGCGGCTGCTTAAGGAGTTTCCTCACCCCCGTCCGGCAGCGTGTTTGAAGACGCGGTCCAGGCAGCGGGCCTGGACTTCCACTCGGACCGGCTGTGGGATCTCTACGTGGAGTGGGAGAAGGAGCAGGGGAACATGAGGAACGCGACAGCCGTCCTGGACAGGGTCCTCAGGGTGCCCACTCAGCTGTACAACACACATTATGACAAGTAAGACCACACACATGCGAGAGAGGGAGGGAGAGAGAGAGAGAGAGAGAGGGGGGGGCGTTTCTCCATCTCTCCACGTCCATCTCCATCCCTCCCTCCGCCACCAGGTTCAAGGAGCACCTGAGCAGCCACGAGCCCAAAGAGGTGCTCTCGGTGGAGGAGTACGAGGAGCTGAGGGCGCTGTGCCGCCAGAGCCAGAAGGCGGCGCGCGCCGAGCAGGCCCAGGAGAAGGAGGAGGAGCGGCCGCCGGGGGAGGAGGAGCCCGCCACGCCGGAGGGCGCAGACACGGTGAGCCACACAGGGGGACTGAGCCACGGGAGGCGGGGAGCGCCAGGCGGCCCGCTGCTGAGCCTCTTTTTCCCTGTGTGTGTGTGCGTGTGTGTGTGTGTGAAGGAGGAGCTGATCCAGAAGATCAGGGAGCAGGTGCTGCTTCGCAGGGACAGGCTGTACCAGGACAACGAGGGGGAGGTCCGCAAGAGGTGGCACTTTGAAGACGCCGTGAGTTCGTCCTCTCTCTCTCTCTCCTGTGTGTCGTTCCTCTCCGAGTGAACAGAGCGCAGATTCTCCTCGTAATCCAGATTTTTCGTCCGCCACGTCCCACTTTGGTCTGCCGCGCGTGACCGTGTCCTGGTTTTGTCTTCCTCCGGCCCGAAGATCAAACGTCCGTACTTCCACGTCAAGCCCCTGGACCGGCTGCAGCTGCGGGCCTGGCACTCCTACCTGGACTGGGAGATCGCTCAGCTCGGCGTCCACGCCACAGGGCAGACCGTCCAAGGTGAGTGGCCTCCCCCTCCCCCCCCTCCCCGTCACACGATCTGAAAGCCCCCCCCGGACCCGTCACGCCTCCGTCTCCCACTAGATCCGGCCCAGGAAGCCACAGAAGGGTCCGAGGTCCCCGCGCAGCCTCAGGAAGCGGCGCAGGAAGCAGCGCAGGAAGTGGCGCGGGACGCGGCGCAGGAAGTGGCGCAAGACGTGGCGCGGGAAGCGGCGGCGGCCCACGGCGACTACCGGGTCCGCATCCTGTTCGAGCGCTGCCTGATCGCCTGCGCTCTGTACGAGGAGTTCTGGATCAGGGTGAGGGTCTGATGCCTGCACGTCCCGCGTGTGCGTGCGTGCGTGTGTGTAACGTGCCAGCCGTGTCCCGCAGTACACGCAGTACCTGGAGGCGCGCGGCGTGGAGGAGGCGCGGGCCGCCTTCAGACGAGCCTGCCAGGTCCACCTGACGCACAGGCCCAACATCCACATGCAGTGGGCCACCTTCGAGGAGAGGCACGGTACGCTGCAGCCCCGTCTCCGCTCCGGCATTCAAGCTGAGTGTTTTTGCAGCCTCCTCCCGAGGCCTGCTTTTCAGATCCCAGTCCAGAGGCGTTCGGGGAATACCCCGTTCTAGTCGCCTGCTTCCGTCTTAGACCTGATAAAGAGCTTCGTGGAACCCTGTAACTCTATGCGATACTGTAACTCTGATAACCCCGTGTCACTGCGGACCGCTCCAAATATTCATCTCCCTCGTCCCGTTTTGCGCCTCCTGGAAACAGGCGACCTGGCCGCGGCCCGGCAAGTGCTGGAGGCTCTGGAGGGGACCCTGCCCGGGCTGGCGGTGGTCCGCCTGCGCCGGGCGGCGCTGGAGAGGCGTGCGGGCCAGCTGGAGCGGTCGGAGGCCCTGCTGCAGGAGGCGGTGGGCCAGTCCAGGGAGAGGCCCACGCTGCACGCCTTCTACTCCATCAAACTGGCCCGGCTGCTGCTCAAGCTGGGCCGCGACCCCGGCCGGGCCCGCGCCGTGCTGCAGGAGGCGCTGGAGATCAGTCCGGTGAGTGGCGGCAGCCTGAGCCCTGGGGTGCCGCCCTGCTTGCCGTTCGCAGGCCAAACCGAGGCGTCGGGGACGAAATGTCAGAATGAGGTGACCCGAGCGCTCCTGAAAGCAGATCCCAGGGCGGCCCGGGCAGTCTAAAAATAAAGCGGCTCTCGTTTTGCCCATCCACAAGGGGGCGCTTCGTCTGTGTTTTGAGTCATAAAAAATGTCATAAGGTCAGCGACGCACTGCAGGGACAACAACAAGAGCTGGGAAACATAGGTCAGAGAAGCGTCTTTCGACTCTCTTTTTCACTTTTATCAGTTTCCCCCCTCTGTTGACGCTGAGCACTGAGCTAGCGAGCTAGCAGCCAGGGGGGCAGGAAGCAGTCCATGATGGCGTCCCCATAAGTCCCGTGTGTGTGTGCTCCAGGACAACGACAAGCTGCACCTGAACCTGCTGGAGCTGGAGGCGTCCGGCGACCCCCGGGCCTCGGCCGGGGCGGTGGAGGAGTGCGTGACGCGGGCCCTGGCGGCGCCCCTCGCCCCGCACACCAAGATCCTGTTCTCCCAGCGGGGCCTGCAGTTCGCCGAGGACTACGGCGACTCCATCCAGAGGTCGGGGCTCGGCACGCCGGCCCACGTTTCGGGGGGCCGTCGCCGGTCCCCGGTCCCGCCGCTGCTCGCTCACCTGACGCCGTGTGCGTCCCTGTCCCCACAGCGTCCAGTCCGTGTATGAGAAGCACCAGAGGCTGCTGAAGGAGCTGGGCGGCACCAAGAGAGAGGCCGAGAACGGGTGAGCGAGGCCGTGGAGGGCACCAGCCGTGACCCGGCACCCGTGTCTGCTCTGATCCAGCGGGCTCCGTTCGACCCCTGCTTGGATCCGTCGGCCGTAATCTAACAAAGATCATCACAGCGCCATATGCGGACCACGCGTCTCGCCTGTCATGCTCGCGCCGTCTCCATGTGACCCCGTCCCCGAACCGGCCCGAGCTCGCCGTCCAGTTGACGCGCTCTCTCCGCCCCGCAGGGACGACGACCCGGAGAAGGCGAGCAAGGGCGAGGACGGCCCGGCGGCGGCCGCCTCGGCCCCGCCCACCGCGGCGCACGTCCCCATCGCCACCCCGCCCCCGCCCGTCATGGCCGCGGACATGAGCGCGCAGACGGGCTACGGCTCCTACGGCAGCTGGTACCAGGTGGGCCCCCGGCACGCGCGCCACTCCCGACAAGCACGCGTGACATTTCTGACCTCATATATAATATACTGTGTGTGTGTGTGTGTGTGTGTGTGTGTGTGTGTGTGTGTGTGTGTGTGTGTGTGTGTGTGTGTGTGTGTGTGTGTGTCTCCCAGCAACCCCAGTACAGCAGCTACGGCTACCAGAACACCTGGAACTACAACCAGGGCTACTACCCCCCCAGCTAGAGTGAGCCGCAGTGACTGTGACGGGCCACAGCAAGCAGTTTGAGCCCCCCCGTCACCCCCCCCCCCCCCCCCCCCCGCTCAGTGACTCGACAGCTGAAGGAGCAGCCCCAGCGTCCCCTCCTCCTCCTCCTCCTCCGACGTCGAGAGGCCCGGGGCGGAAAGGCAGAAAGGCCCCCGCGTGGCCTTGGGCAGCGACGAGAGGGACTGGTTTGGGGGGGAGGGGGGGTGGGACACACTCTCCGTTGTAAGCAGAAGTATTTTTGTATTTGTTGCGAAGAGAAAAGGGAAAGGAAAAGAAAGAGCCCGCCCTGGTCGCTCCCGCTCCAAGGTCCTCCGGCCGGACGTGTTGTCTTTTTCTACCATGCCGGGGGAGGCGTGTCCGTTTGTCGTTTCTTTTTTTGTAATGTACATAAATGTGTTTTTTGTAGCGGCGCCTCGTCCGTCCCGGGGAGGGGGGGGGGGTGCATGCGACCGGGGGTGGGGATTGTCTGCAGATGGTCATTTTTGTATACGGGATTCATGTGAGCAGCTCCACAGAGGCCCAACAGGCTGAAACAAGGGAAGAGGAACGCTATGCTACGCTACGCTACGTGCACACAGGGTTGGCCGAGGTCAACGTACCTGGGCCCGCCACACTCCGGACGGGCGCCGAGCGACCCTGATGACCAGCCGGCCTTCCACCAGCCCCAGCTTCCAGAGACGGACGCTCCTCCGCATCTCCAGCGCCCTCCGGCACTGTGGGGCCGCGTGGCCGGGCCCCAGTTTGGACAATAAACAATACAATAAACAAACAATAAAAACGTCCCGAGAGCGACCGCGTGACCGCACTCCCACAGCGGGCCGCCACCCCCCCCCCCCCCCCCCCCCGACCTCTCCCTTCCGCGGGGCCGCCCTCCAGTCAAGAGACGACCCGTCTTTCACCCAGAGGTTTTTATTTGAGGTCGGTTCTCGGCGATGAACGCGGACACGGATTCGTTGTATGTCAACTCGTAAAAAAAAAAAGAAAAAAGAAAAGAAAAGATGGCAAAGTAGAACGTCGCGGGGCGGGGGAGACGGTGCAAGGGCTCGGGTCCCGGGCCCTCCCACAATCGATGGAGCGGGCCCCCGGCGCTGCGCTCTGCTCGGCGTTGGGAATCGGGCCGAAAGCCCGAGCAAACCTCTCGCGTGCCGTCTGGTTTTTTTTTTTATTCGATGTGTCGACCGGGAACAATGAAGCAGTATCCATCAGAAGCCAGCTAGCCTCGCCTCGTGCATAGTCCGTCTCGCTGCGCACGCACGCACACACACACACACACACACACACACACAATGACAAGCGATTCAGTCTCGTTCGCAAACCAGTTCAACTCGACTCCGGGATTCGACCCGCCTGCCTGCCTGCCTGCCTGCCTGGGTTCAGTTAGCTGGCTTACTGAGCGATACTAAAGGGTGCCGCCTCTTCTTCTTCTCCTCCTCCTCCTCCTCCTCCTCCTCCTCGATCGGTCCCTCGACGTGCTGTGAGGTGGTGAGGTAGGCTCACGGAGCAGACGGTCCCCGCTCTCTCTCACTTTTTGGTCACGACCAGCACAGCTGAAGGCACCAAACCTGAAAGCAATACATAATCAATCAATGAAGGTGTGGGAGGTGGGAGGTGGGAGGTGGGAGGGGGGGGGGCCCGTGCTCACCCAGCTCCTTGAGCGGCTTCTCCATGTCCAGTTCAGTGTACACGTGGCGGGGGTAAGGCGACAGCAGCGTGAAGTCCTGGCCCTCGGGCGTGTTGCCGTTCATCTGCACGTAGACGCGCACGGCCGCCAGCGGCTCCTGGGCCTTGAACACCGTCGTGATGGTGGAGCCGTCCAGCAGGCGCACCTGCAAGCACAGGCGCCCGGTTTGGTTTCCGTGACGACCGGGGGGGGAGGTGGGGGGGGGGGGGGGGGAGCGGGGAGTGTGCGCGCGAGAGTGGTCGGAGGCCGCACCTGTATCCTGGACTCGTCGTACTCCTTCTTGGTGGGCGGGGGCCCGTGGCCGGTGGGCGACGAGGGGCTGGGCTGGCCGGGCTGGGAGGACGTGGCCGTGCCCTGCGATCCCCCGGCGCCAAACTGGACGGCGGGAGACGAGAGGAGGCGGTTCGGAAAGGTTCGGACAGGAAGGCAGAAACGCAGCGGCCGGAGAAGCCGCAGAGCGAGGAGAGGCCGCCTTACCTTTTGCGCTCGCTCCTCTCTGTCCCGCGCGATCTTCTCCTTCACCCTTTGCCTGGCGGGAGGAGAGCGTCACACACAGTTTTACGCCGCCCCACCCCCCCCCACGTCTCTGTCCAAGTCGAACCCCCGCCTCCCTCACCTCGCCAGCTTGTCCTCCATCTTCTCCCGCCGGCGCTGCTCGGCCAGCTTCTTCATGTCCTCCTCCTGCAGCTTTTGGCGGATCTGCTGCAGCTCCTGGCCCTGTCTCCTCCGCTGCTTCTCCCTCTCCAGCTCCTCCTCCCGCTCCCGCTCCCTCCTCTCCGCCTGCTTCACCCGCATCAGCTCCTCGAGCCTGCAGGACGGACGCCGGCGTCACGTCGGATGAAGGAAGCTATTTAGGCGCACAACAGGGGCGGGTATATACTCCTTGCAGCCCTACCTTTTAACTTGTTCGAGTCTCTCCTCCTCCGTCATGGGCCTCCTGGTGCCGTCCTCGTTGACCACCTGGTTGTCGCCGTCCGCCAAACCTGAAGCCAAAAGCAATCCACGCAGGCACTTTCAAGAGGCAGAAAAGCAGAGCATGGACGGAGGATCCCGTGTGGGTCCCCCCCCTGACCTTCAGCGGTGTCTCCCAGGGCGGGCTGCTCTGTGCCGGGCCGCTCAGCCTCCGCTGCCCCCTCTCCTCCCAACGCGTTCCCCGCAGGCGGCGCGTAGGGCTCGTCGATGTCCGGGTCATTCTCGTGCTCCATCAACCTGAGCAGAGCGCGTCAAGACACCCGTGAGCGCGAGAAGGCGGGGTTCGTTGTGTTCGTTTCCAGCGCGTCGCTCACCAGTCCATGGCCTGCTCTATCCCCTGGTTGCCCGTCAGCGCCACGGCTTTCTCCCTGGGAAACGACACGACAAAGTCTCTGAAATCGGTCTAAAAAAGCAGGATACCCGTCCATCCAGATCTGTGTTGGCGGTCAGGTGTGTGTGTGTGTGTGGCGGGGGCGGGGGGGGGGGTCACTCACGCTCTGTTTCTTGCGAAGCCCATCTCCAGCAGGCTCTCCAGTGTCGTCAGCTCTGCCATTTTGACCTGAAACACAGGTGTGATTTGAATCGAGCGGGGTTAGGGTTAGGGTTTCCATCGCCCATCACACCGGACAGCCACACGCCGCACCGCGAGAGCACACGCCGGGTCTGAGCTGTCATCGCTGGGTCGTACCATGTGCTCGCGTCCCCAGATTCTGGCTAAAGCTTGGACAATCAAGAGCGGCTTTGCGAAGAGACCGGCTGTGGTGCACTTAATAAATACAATGTAATGACCGGACTCTTTGCTCTGATTGAATACCTCGAGTCAGATGACACGGACATGGTGTAAACGAGAACCAGTAAAAGGTGAAGTTGCACACGCTACCTTGAGAATGTGTTAGGGTTAGACCTGGCATGGGATTCGGTCGTACCATTCACCACAGTTTGTGGGTAGATGTGTGTACTCTCCACCTCCTGGTTACACACTGTGAATTACCTCCCGTCTGCAATCTCGCTGCGCACGTTGTTTAGCATGCAAAGTCAAAACTGTCTTCACGTGTCAGCGAGTTATACGTAGCCCTGGGAGAGCCCCTGTGAACTGTCAACAAAGGCGTTCTGTTCGTTCCGTTTCAACGGCAGACTTTCACAGAGAATGCTAACAGAACGTGTTCCACGTCAGGGGTGAGAGGGGCTCTGACTCACTACTACCTCCGGCTCATTCTCACAGCTCAGTCATGTGTAAAAGGTCTAGGACCTCGCCGATCACACATCGAATCAAACACCGTGTGAACCAGTGTTCACCTGTTTGGTGCCTGGGAGCCCGATCAGAGGCCCGTTGGGCCCAGTGATCGCTGCCGGCACATGCAGGTGGGATCAAATCATAACAGTCGTGGGGGCTCGGAGTCGGAGCTAAAATTAGCACCGATGTGGCTAACGTTCAAATTAGCTTCGTAGCCTCGCCGCTTCAAGCCACGAGTGAGGCGTCACGGGCGACCCCTCGACTCGGCTCCCAAAGCTGCCTAGTGCACTACACCGCAGGTCTCTCGGACCCGTTGTTTTACTTCTAATAAAGGCGATAAAGGGTGAGATATTCACGGAGACAACGCTAGTTAGCTACTCACACATCAGTCAACAGCGCTCCAACGGTACGGCTACCCACGCGGGACAAACAGAACGACGCTAAAAAAAAGCGCTTTTTATTTTACGTATAATTTTTTTTTTTTAGGGAAATATCACTCTCAGACCAATTCACATATATTTATGACGTCTTCCTGTAGTTCGAACAGCACATACATTTAAAACCTTCAGTCAATTTGAGATGTTAACAGTTAAATAACAACACAACGTACACAACAAACCCTCACACATGCCAGCTGTTGTGGGTTCTTTGTCATCCTGCAAATTTATTGTACATGTAGCATCTATTTGATTTCTGTGCAGTGTCAATAAATGGTTCTATTTCTTCCAGAAAAGCTTGAATTAGTCCCCTCTCAAACCTTGTATGTGTAATCTGTATGTTTCAACAACACCTGGCCTCGGCTTTGTCATCAAAACATTCAGATCACTATTATTGTACATTACATTGACCACTCTAAATAAATAGATTAGAAACAGCAGTTGTCAGAGTTGTGAAATGACTATCATACAGCACCAGCTGAGTACACAGAATGTTACATGAAATACTTGTATTAAGTAGCAGCAGTAGTAGTAATGGGAAGTCTCTGTGTGTGTTATCAAATGCATAACAGAACAGAACAAAGACAGTCGGTTTTACAACAATTTGCTTTCACAACCTAGAAATGCAGGTTTTACACAGTTTGTGGATCTATCACAAACCAAATGGGATGTTAAAATATAGCAAAACTTTGACTGCACTGGCATTAATATCACTGTCACTATCCAACAATCATTGGTAACAACCTTTTCCCTCTCAAACCCCTTTATTGTCCAAACGGGTCAAATTAGAACTGCATCCAGTAAAGTAATAAATGCATTTGATTACTTTCCTCTACTGCGGGTTTGAATGTTATCAGTACATGCTGGGACACTCATGTTCTTTCCAACATTATGGATTTACTGTTGTCTGCTGATAGGTGTTTGTAATGGTCCACAAGAAAAGTGTTTTTGTCTTTTAAAATGAAAATGTGATGGCAAAGACAGAGCCGAGTCAAGAGGCTGACATGCTGTGATGCAGTGCGGTGTATGTTATTGCATGATAATATCCCATCCTCATGTGTCTGTGAGTGTTCAAACAATGCAATTTGCTGACTTTTATGGGCAGGTTGGGCCTGTTACATATTTACAGTAAGTGTAATGATTAATTTTCTCTCTCCCCCACACAGTCTTAAGCAGCCCTCATCACAGAGCCCTCTGTTACTCATGGACACACTTCCTTCTCAGCCTGCTCTCTCCTGTCTAACTTCTCCCTTTCTTAACAAACGCAAAATTCTCACAGTTTTTATATCCTGTGTATTTTCTCTGCACTGCTTGTGCTCGCTTCCTTTTTTTCTGACTTCCCAGACTTTTTTTAACTGAATTTTGAACAAAAGCATGCCTCATTTGCAGTATTAACTTGGTGAGTATGAGCCTCTCTTCTCCTCATTTCAGTGTAGCTTATGACCAGATTTGACCAAATTTGGAGTTAACACAACTGTTTCTTATCCTGACATAAATACAAATTTAATTCATTGAGACATATGTGCAGCCATTCATTTGCAATCTTCCAGATCAGATTAGCACTTTCTGTTTGAATGATTAGGTATTAACTGTGCACCCACGTTTCAAATTGAGAAACGAGCCATGGGAAGTGCCTTTATTTCCCTAAATCAGTGAAGTCACACAACTATCCTTTGTAAGTATTACCGTTTCATCGAAAATGAACTAAATGGCTGTAAGGAGAGGTATTCATGAAACTAAAATCTATTCGTTATTCAATATTTGAAAACTGAAATCTGAATCAGGCTCCTGATGGATTATTGGTTGCCAAGCAACAAACATTCTGCAGATTAAGATGGTGGATGAATGTGTTTACCAAGGAATCAATTTTCTGAGTTTTTCATGGGCTGAAGACACCTCTTCAGTCACAGAACATGTCTTCCTTCCCAAAGCTTTTGCATCTCTTGCATCTGTCAATTGACTGTGATTAACAACTTTCAGGGGCAATCAAAACACCAGAACATATTCTGTAAAGATGAAGAGCAAAGATTTGTATTACTGTGGAGTTAGTTCTTCCGTACAAAAACCCATGATACTTTTCTTAAGACTTGTTTTTTTTACCACCAGATTCATCCTGATACTAAGGCGCTCCCATCAGTACATAATACAAGTGTTCTACTGATAACATTTTCCAAGTGTAATTATATGACTTGATGGACAAAGTCGAAGGCAACACAAGGGGTGAAGGTCTCTTTAATTTACCCTTTAAGTGCTTTACGACTGTGTTTTTAACAAGCAGAGAAGGTTTAAGGTCAAAGCTCAGCCTGGATAAGTTAAGAGCGATACCAGGAAACCAAGAAAAGAACGCAAGGAAATGATAGAAGCTATTTGCAATAAAGCCATATCGATACATACATGTCAAAGATTAATTTGAGGGGACTAAGATTCACCACATTGGTTGACTAAACACTTGAACCCTGGGTTTTATTGGTGTCATAAGTAACATATTTCTCAGAGGCAGTAAAAATCAAAATCAAAAGACGCCTTGCTGACCTAGTACATGATCTTTATTAGGTCTGGGTGGCATTATCACATGATTAGGAAGAAGCACCCATGATGTCATGTAGTGAATGGGACCTGACCAAAAGAGGGCAGCAATAACTCATGTGAAACTTGGTGTCATGGAGCTACATAGAGCAGCATTATGAAGTTCTTGTCTTTTCTTATTGTCATAGTCAGTCGGCTTAAAGACATTAGAATATGTAATATATACTACAATCACGTGGTTTTCTGTCTCCACTCGGCATAATTCACACTCTAAATAATACACAATTGGACGGTGAGAGGAGCATGATGGGCATCGTAATTATCAAATGAGCAAAATAAGATGAAAGAAATGACATTCACGCATAACAAATGTTTTACCATGAAATGGCTGGTCTTAACAGTACAAGCTGATATTGTGGTGAAATGAGCACCACCATCACCACCACCACATTCTCACTGTCTGCGTGTGCTGTCAGCTGTGCTGTGTCTTTGGGTCTCACCAGCTGTAACAGCATCTCCATATGGAAAGACTCTGGCTTCCAGTGGAGCTGCTGTTATCTGTGGGGGGACGCCGCTTGTCACCAAAAAGCTGCTACAGTTCACACATTTCACACACTGAACTTTTACCCATTCTTTGGTATTCTAACAATCAATGTATGCAGGTTGCTCTTTTGTTTAGTGTTTTTTTTATTCAAATAAATTCCTTGACCCTTCATTTTTGCTTGACTTTGTCTCTGTTTTGTCAAATGTTGTAGAGAAAGATGGCCAATAAGTGAGAGAAGTGCACTTTAAAGCGAACCCATCTACATGCAGACTAGAAACCAACTGAGTGGCAAATTTAATAAAAATGAAACATAAAATTACTGTAAATCTAATTCATATTAATGAACGAATGAATACATCCAAGTGTAATATAAATATCAGCCCTCTATGCCTCTTGACTGATATCTTACATAATTTCATAGCAGGACTATGAGTGAAATGACGAGGGGACTTTTGAGCCTCTGACGATGACTGCATTGCTGTCCACAAAAGAAAAGGACAAATCACAAGTCTGTGTAATACACATCGACTGTGTAAAGTAAAACCAAAACTGAAAATAGATTTAGGCATGTGTCACCATATCAATTGCAGCCATGAGTGACCCTCTGCAATTAAAGCCAAAAGCATATGTGAAAATGAAAGGAAAGGCTTATGGGAAAGACATAGATTTACCAACATGACTGAATCATGGGCAATGACCAAGACGTAGAAGAATATATCAAACTTCACAGCTATCAATGGCTGACACAAAAAAAACAGAATGAACCAAAAATGAGTCAAGTAGCGGTATTCTAGTCGCGGTCCATACACTGTATGTCACGGGTTCAAATCCCCAAGGCTGTAGTGCCTCCGGGCAAGGCACCTCGCCCTGATTGCTGTGGTGCCCAGGGATAACTAGAGTAAGTGAAAGTAAAATGGCTCATGTATAACGCTGTGAAGAAATAGAACAAAGTAGAAAATACATCCATTTACTGCAAGATATAAAGCAATATAAAATCACCAAAATCAGACCAAATAAGATCAGTCAGACAATTGATTAAACTATCTATCTCTCTTTCTATCTGACATGTGATACATGGACCATGCAATACAGTACAATAAACCACTACTACCACTACAACTACTACTACTAGAGTGACCGCTCTTATTGTGAAAGGTGTGCATCCGCTTCCGGTCCCAGCCTTCTAAGCTGAGGCAGTTAAGTGACAGCCGGCGGTTAACAGTTAGCCAACTGCTAACAGTAGACCTCATCTCGAGCCTCCATAGCGACAGCCGCGAAAGTTCTATCACAGCCCTAGCTGCTTGTTCCAGCGGACGTTTGGCCCGGCCCTGCCAGGTGTTAGCGGTGTTTGGCAGAGAGGAGGGGAGTCCCTCGGTGACAGACAGAGTCAGCAGTGTGTGGCTAACTAGCAGCAGGAGGGTGGGGACTAAAACTTCACAGACCTCGCCCAGCGATCACTCCGGCAGGCAGCTACCCCGAGAGCGGTGTGAGACAGCCGCACCAAGCCCCGACCCCAGCCCCGACCCAGCCTTTTTTTTAAAAAAAACCCCGTTGGAGGCCGACACACACGGGTGTGGCAAAGATCCGAAAACCTCTGTCAAAATGTTCCGGAAAAACTTGAAGAAGGACCCCGAGCTGTTCCAGAACGTGTCGGAGGGTCTGCGGAGGCTGTACCGGACCAAGCTCTTCCCCCTGGAGGACGCGTACCGCTTCCACGACTTCCACTCCCCCGCGCTGGAAGATGCCGACTTCGACAACAAGCCCATGGTGCTCCTGGTCGGCCAGTACTCCACCGGGAAGACCACCTTCATCCGACACCTCATGGAGCAGGACTTCCCCGGGATGCGGATCGGCCCGGAGCCGACCACGGACTCCTTCATCGCGGTGATGCACGGCGAGCAGGACGGGGTGATCCCGGGCAATGCCCTGGTGGTCGACCCCAAGAAGCCCTTCCGCAAGCTCAACGCCTTCGGCAACGCGTTCCTGAACAGGTGAGAGCGCCAGATGGTCACCTGTCACACGCAGGCTCCAAATAGAGGAGCGGGGCACTCACTTCCTGCCCGGTGTGTAGTAACACGTAATAGGCACAATGCAGTGCGACTGCCAGGTGCGACGGAATGCAGCGCAGAAAAGCCCATACTGCGAGGTTGCACTATTAATGCCATACATAGTTTGGGGAACTTGGTGTGGATCTACGCGGTCTTGCTGTAGATCTGCAGAAGGTCCAGTCCAGGTTGTAGGACCTGTCGTAGATCTTCTGGATTCTGTCGCATAACTACAATAAGTCGGGTCTATGTTTAAGGTCCTCTCGTGGATCTGTGGGATCGTGTCGTGGACCTTCGACGAGTGTCTGCGGGACGTGCTGTGGCCGCCAGTGACAGATTGGGTTGCCCCAGTTCCGTCTCGTCGGCGGTTGTCGGTGCTGTTTGGGATCGTTAAGTGTAAGGGGAGCGCAGTGCAGAACTCCAGCAAAAAAAAAAAAAAAACGTAGAGAGAACAAACGTTGGTCGCAGAATGTACAACGCGTCCAGTGTTGAAATCAATCAAATGCAAAGTTTTCATTGTCCTCGCACAACTACACGACCAAAGTCAACCGGAGGGGATAGAAAAACAAGCTGTGCGGCACACAGCTTGTAATACAAATCAGCGAGTCATAAAATATACATGTATAAACTGAATGAGCGGCAGTTACAAGTACACATGCAGCTATTAGCCATAATGAATGAATAAATAGTTCAATGTTTCTTTAACTTGCTGTCCAGACAATATGGCATGACTCCAGCGTGCCTGAATAGTTTGGTTCACATGCACAGGTACTTCTATACTACCATTGCCGCTACTTTATAAATGTATTCAAGACGTACTTTACACTCGATGTCTTTGCAAGTAGCTACGGCTGCTGCTTGTCCATAGATCACCTGCATTTCCGAGACCCCAAGACACATTAAAGAGCTTACACTGAGCAATGAGAACAATGTAATACTCTAGGATTAATACAGGCTGGGCACGTTACTGTATAGCCACTCATCTGGAGTGTGAACGTCATAGGTATGAGTCCTAGGCCGTCATCGGATGAGTACAGCTGTTGGAGTTTTGGAGCCTGACACATCGCCCGCAATGTAAATGACCTCCGGACAAGCCGTCGCTTGTAAGCACACTTCTTGAAGGTATTCTCCGAGTGTGCTATTGCAAAACAGCCCCACTCCCAGACGTAGCAGTGCCAAGTGTGTGTAAGAGGTTTTTCCTCTTTCATCACCCTGTGAGAATGCGGGTGTTTTGGTGTCAATAGCCGGGTCTGGATCAGCCGCTCTGTGTATGGCAAAGCAAAAGGGGACAGGAAGGCTGCTCTGCAGCTACAACAAGCTCAGACAGGTCAGGTTAGAAGTAGGCTATCGCCTCAGACCCTGTTCTGCCAGTGAACCCTGTGTCCTACCCCTATCAAAAGGCATCCGAGTGGCTGTGGAGTCGCGACAGGAGGACTTGTAGGACCTGTCGTAGATTCACCAGAGCTCGTTTAAGAGCTTGCAGATCTGTAAGAGCCACAAGGTCTCGACGTGGATCTTCAAGGAGCCCGGTCGCCGAGACTCTAGCGATGACCGGGAGTATCTCTAGGACATCTGGCACGGTCACCGGTGACAGGCCGTGTCATAGAAATAGTTGTTGCTGGCGTCGCTAGGCAACGGCCTGACCTTGCCCCGTCCTCGGCCGTCCGCGCTGTAGGTTTCACACACACCCCCCCCCCCCCCACCTCCGGTCGTATAAGTGCTACTTCAGTGGAGGCCGACGGGGACAACTCCTTTTGTAATGACTACCTGTGAGTGGGTAGGCCAGTTGAGAAATCGTGTCGCCAGAGGTTGAAGGTCTTGCTGCGATAGCCTATCTTCCTTTTTCTATCATCCCACCGTGTCAGCGAGAATCCCGGACGAAGCACGAAGCACCACTCGTTGCAAGTATGAGAGTGAACGCCGTGTCTGTCAAGGCTGTACTCCCCGCCTCAGCAGACCCCCATAGGCTTGTCCAGGCGACGTTAAGGTGCAACGCTGAGGTCTGATGTGAGACAGAGGCACGGTGTTGCACAGGTACCACGTCACACGAAGCGGCAGCAAAGTAAGGGCAGAAGAGAAAGCGAAACGAATGGGGAAACTCTCCGAAGCGCCGCGCTCTTAGAGCTCTACAGGAGTGCAGAGGCATACACTACCCCCCCCCCCCCCATCAGATTGCTGTCGTGGTAACACTTTGAGTGATTATTACCAGCTTCAGCTTGTTTACTGTTCGACTGATGCGAAATCCCCAAACCACGTATGCTTACATGCACAAAAGCAAGTGAAAGCAAGGCACGAATGGCCAAATGAGGTGCAGCGTTTTCATGTAGTGCTCAGGTCCTGGTGAAGAAGTGGATTGTCCCTGTTCGAGTCCTGAAGCTGACACTTGGCCCGTCCTCTACCCCATTGTGTCTATCGGGAACCCTTCCTTCAATTATGCGGAGCGTTTGTCTTATCTTGAATGTGTGCGAGTGTCGCACAAAAAGGCATTAGTCAGGAAAAATATGAGAATAGTGAAGGCGGATGACAAATAAAGAGGGTGGGGTGGCGGTGTCGGACTTCATAAGCCGCAATTCACCCATCTGGAGTTTATTACAGGCCGTGGGGGGGGGGGCTAGATAAGATTGTGTATAAACAAAGTCTATTGTCCGACGCAGCGTCGTCTGTCAAACTGTTGGAACGGATCCTGTAATATCACGGGACTTGCGATCCTCTCTGAATTCAAAGATCCTTCGGGCCTGTGGGAGGCGTCACCCGTTTGGACCCACTTTAACACACACACGTGTGACAATGGCAGGTGCGGGAGTTATTTAAACAGCTGGGTCAATGCGCAGGCCTCACAATTAACTCATTAGGTTGGATGGCGCCGAGCCCAGGAAATGCCCCGCAGCTGATAGAGCGTCGCCCAAAGAGCCAGGTCCAGACAAACATTTGGAATCGGGCTGTTTTTGGCTCGCGCTGGCCGGTTTTCCACTTTCCTCTCAGGAGGCCTGGAAGTGTTTGAACGGGCGCTCCGCTGCTGGTTGGTTCGACGTGTTTTCGTTTTTTTTTTTTGCTTGGCTTTTAGTAAAAGCTCGCAGAAGCGGGTCGCAGGTGCGGGAGAGCCAGCCGCCCGGTTCGCGGACGGGGGGAGAAAATGCCGAGCTTGCAAAAGTCGGGACGGCAGTTTGGTAAACCATAGTCCTCCGGCCTGCAGATTAGCCCTTAACTACCAGCTTCAGACGGGACCAGCGCTCGGCATAATCAGTTATTTACCAAAAGGGTAAACAGGCATCACGTGAGCCGCACACCTACTCCTTCTCCTGGCTGGGACAGACCCGCTCTTTCCATCGTTCCTGCGCTCCGGCCGCCTGCCTCCCGGTTGGCGAGCGCTGGCTTGCACGAACACCCCAATCGTTTCTTTCGAAGCGACTTGGCTCCCCGTCCCGCCGCGTCCCTGCTGAAACACCTCGGCGGGCTCCGTTCGCAGGGCCTGCCCGCCGTGCCTGTGCTCCCCGTCGAGCCATTAGCCGGCAAAACCATTAGTCAGCAGAGTGTCAGTTCCGCACTGGCACACCCCGGCCTTCCCGTCCTGCTCGCTCCTGCCCCGCTCCCGGCCTGTTATTCCAGGACACTGACTCTGCACTTCACCGAGATAACGCGGGGGAGCCCGGCACGGCCTGTTTGGAGACGTCAAAGTGCAGACGATTTATTCACACACAACCCCACCCCCTCCCCCCCTTCCCCTCACACAAGGGAAGGCTTCGGAGGGACGGTGACGTCGCATCTGTGGCGCTGGAAGCCCCGCTTCCTGCTTTGCTACAGGAACTGGGGGTTATGACATGAGTCAGCAGAGGAAGACCCTGCCCGAGGAGCGAGAGCCGGGCAGAGCCAGTCACACGGAGGTCGGACATTAACCCAGGCCCAGAGCCCTTTCATGAGGACAGTCATCTCAGCGGAAGTTAAAAGTGCACCATTGTGCAGTTGTCACCTAGTTCCCCCGCACACTTTCGGTAGTTCTGATCCCGGAGAACCAAGCCTGACTGTCTGCAATTAACAGTCTGTGAGTCTGTTGACTTAACGTACACATGCAACATGTGCAGTACACATATCGCAAAGCTTGCCTGACTTTGTTGTAAAGGGCGTCTGATCAACAGCTAGCGTCCCCATCGTTAAGGTGATCCAGTCTAGCCTAACCTGGAGTGCGGGAATGGTTCTGAATTCAGATCGGGTTTGATTTCAGGACGGTCTGGGAACGCCCATGCTAACTGAGGGTCAAGTGCTGTTCAAAAGGAGACGGTCGACACGTAGACCAATCTGAGAGATTTCACATTCAAGAGGGAAAAATGTCGATTTACTACACACACAATATACATATATATATATATATATATATATATATATATATATATATATGTATGTGTGTGTGTGTGCGTATACTTTTGTCTTGCTTATCTCAGCCTGAACGTGAGTCACAAAAGGCACATTCCGCTCCTTCCTGGAACTATTGCCAAACTGCACGAGTTTGTCACAACTCTCAGTGAAGGGTTCTGCCCGGGCCTTTCGAGCGAGGATGACGCCTCCCGGCGAGGATGGGTTTCTCGCTCCCCTGAGACATTTTCACTTCCAGCAGAGGACCCCCCCCCCCCCCCCCCCCCCCCCCCCCCCCCCCTTCCCCGCTAGGGTCCTCCATTTCAAAGAATTCCAACTCGAGTTCGTTTTTCCAACTAGCTCCAGGCGGAAAATGGAAGGGGGTGGGGTGGTGGTGGCGGTGGGGGGGGGGGGGGGGGGGTTTAGATAGTTAAAAGGAGAAGTTTAGCCAAAATTCCAATGGGATATCACACGCCATCATCTATTAGAGGGAATGGAAAGATCTGCATGTTTGTTATCTCTTTGCACTGGCTGTTATTGTAATGTAATAACGTGTAGGGCCTCCGCTCGCTCATATTTCTTTGACTCGCTCATTGTCCTTGAAATTTTTCCTTTTTCCTGCCTGCGTGAGGTATGAGATCTCTGTTAGGGTTTGTGGTGTGTGTGCGTGTGCGTGTGTGTGTGTGTGTGTGTGTGTGTGTGTGGTTACAGCAGGAATGTAAAACCAGGGTTCTCCCGGTCTTATGACCCAGGCCTCTGAGCTCATGTTGGAAGTATCGGTTCAGACTGAGTGAAAGGGCAGCAGAGCGAGAGGTAGAGCTCTGAGCTGCGGGGTCTCTCAACAATCCCTCTCTTTGTGCCGTGTGGGACGCTGTGGTTTTATGCAGCCCCCCCCCCCCACCACACACACACACACACAGACACACACAGGACCCCGGTACTTCACAACGTGTACGTCCGAGTGTGTGTCTGTGTCTTGGCCGGCTCCGGCCCCGCATCTTTTTAAACTCCGGACGCCTCTGTCCCCAGCTTCACTGGAGACCATTGTTGCAGGGGCGGGTGCTTGCAGTGGGAACGGCTCAGCCCCCCCCTTCCACCCTCCACCCCCCCACCCCCCACCCGGTTCAGAGCGTCTGATGCGTCAGGGGTGCACATGTCCTCCGTACAGGCGGCTCCCACCGTCTGGAAAACATGACGCAGCTGTGATGAGGCCACAATGCTCATTAATACGCTCATGCGGAGATGATTCAATAACCACGGAAGGCCACAAATCGGCCCCTATGACTTCTCTACCAACACCCTATCAAGATTTGGATTGGGCTCACCGCGTGACTTTCTCATCAGTGAGATCTCGGCGTCCTGTCAAACCCGTTTCGCCGCCTGCCGCCGCTTTCTGCCCACGGCGGCCCGTCCGCCCTCTCCGTTCTGGCCGGAGAAGCCCCGGAGGGGACGACACGTACCACTGCCTCACTCACTTTGTGCCTGGTGATCATAGTCGTGTCGGGTGCGGGCGTAGCAGGACATCGTTTTCGTCTCTGTCTCACACAAAGGTCATCGTGATCGGGCTAATCGCCGGTAATGACATATCGAATGGGATACCTATGAAGGCTTCAGTTTACACACAAACAGAAAGTTGTGACTCATATGTTTTTATTCATCTCTCCCACCCCCCTTGTCTCACCCTGATATCCAACCCCCCCTGTCCTCTCTCTCTCTCTCTCTCTCTCTCTCTCTCTCTCTCTCTGTCTCTGTCTCTCTCTCTCTCTCTCTCTTTCTCTTTCTTTCTCTCTCTCTCCCGTATCTTCACTTTCCTTTTCTGGCCTGCTCCCTCCCCTGCCCTCTCGTCTCTCTCTCTCTGCTCCAGGTTCATGTGTGCTCAGATGCCCAACCCCGTGCTGGAGAGCATCAGTATCATCGATACTCCTGGAATCCTGTCCGGGGAGAAACAGAGGATAAGCAGAGGTGGGCCCGCCGTCCACGCCGCTTCACACAGTAACCGAGGCACCCCCCACACTCGCGCTCGGAAATCAAAAAGACGCCGAGAAAAAAAACAGGGGCACACGCCCCGCATCGCAGGAAGTCACAAGTTCTCGTATGAAAAAGGAAGCGTGCTTAAATAACCTACATACTCTTCCTGTGCTTCTGGTATTTGTGTCTGGCTCACGGGGCTGCAACTGTAAAGCGCCCGCAGGTGAACAGCCCGGCTAAGCAAGTCGTGTCGATGGGGCCGAGGCCTCCGCAGCGCTGTCTGCGCCTGAGGCCACTCGCCCGGCCGACCCCCCCCCGTCAGGTTCACGATTCCGACCGAATGGAAAGCATTCCCCCCCGTTTGGCTGTGTCATTCATCGCCGAGCACTTGAGTCACCTCCCTGCGGCTTCGCCCCTTTTTCCATTCTTTCAATCCGTCCCGCCACGCGCCGCATCAATCTGTTGACCCGCAGTGTGGCCGCAGAACTGCCGCGCACACACTTCTGCTTTGTGATGACGCGGCAGAAACGCCGGCAGAAGATAGCTGGACGCGGCTTCCGCTTTTCGCCACCTGATTTGTGGAAGGGGAAGGACGCTCCGGAGAAAGGATGTGGAGGGTGTGTGTGTGTGTGTGTGTGTGTGTGTGGTGGGGGGGGGGGCGCCAAAGTAGCCACTGTAAACAGACAAGTGTAAAGAGCGCATGAATGGACGGACACGTTAAGGTGACCCCCCCCCCCCCCACACACACACACCACCCCCCCTCCCGACGCGTCGCGCCTCAGACGCTCCTGTTTCTCCTGTACATACGCACTCGTACGTTCTCCCCCCCCCCCCTGATCTGTTTCTGTGTAAACACGGACGCCGCGAAGCGTTACACACACACACACGCACACATACACAGACGTACACACACTGTGTCGCCTGCAAACATGGCTCGCCCCCGTCCGGGGGCTCCGCCGTGGTTCATTCGTGGTGCCAGCCGTTGCCTAATTTCATTTTTGGTGAGGTCAGCAAGAATCGCTCGGATCCCCTTTCCTTGTGAAAACTATAAAGAAAGCGGCTTTTGGGGAACTGGCCGTCCTCTCTCTCTCTCTCTCTCTCTCTCTCTCTCTCTCTCTCTCTCTCTCTCTCTCTCTCTGGACGTGCATACGCGATCCGTCAGTGCCACTCAGCAAGAATCCGTCCGGCGGGGAGGACGCGATTTCTCAAGCTCAGTTTCGCCGCTTAGCGCACGAGGCCGCTTGCCGCACGAGGCCGCTTGCCGCACGAGGCCGCTTGCGGCGATTGCGGTAGGTCGTTTGTTTGAGGCGCTTCGGGAAATGCGCTCGGTAAGGCTTGAGGGGAAGCCGCCCTGCGGGGGTTCCTATTTTCAGGTGGATGGATCGGCTATCGGCCTCCGTTGCCTCGTCCCGTTTGTTTGCGGTGGGCTCAGATCTCGCGATCCCAACTGAATGGGCCGCTCCATGGTGGAGAGTAGATCGAACGCATTCAAGGTCGCCATGTGTCAAGCAAAGCCTCATTAATTGTGTTCTCCATTTCCTAGAACCGTCTGTAATTTTCCACCACAATCAGCAGATGAATGAGAAAAGCTGAGATCAGATCGAGACCAGCTCCTCCCCTCTGTCTCCAGACTGTACACTTAAGCTGAACTCGTCTCCAGGCCCTAGCCGTGCGCTCACTGTCCCGACGCACTGTTTATCCAGGGAGTGATGGAGGTGTGGCAACCGGGCCGGCGTGAGTGTCGTGTCAGTTGTGGGGAGGCCCTGGAGCCGTGGACTGTAGAGGAGGGTCACCTGTGCTGAGGTTTGCAGTGAGCGACTGGATTCCACCGAGCAGGTCTCCAGGCTGTTGGCTTTTCTGCGGATGATTGGACTGCACTGTTTCAGCACTGTGAGGTGCTCGGAGGTGGCCTCCTCCACCCCCCTCTTTCGAGCCCATCCTCCCTGCCTCGGGAACACTCTCGCGACCCCCCTGTCTGTCTGTTTGCGTGCCTGGGACAGTTGCACGCGCTATGCACGCTATGCACGCCATGAGTGAGCGCAAGCTCCAGCAGCTGTCGCTCGCCTTAAAAGCAGACCTGAGAGAGAGAGAGGGAGCAACTGTCTCGCCCGCTCCCACGGGGATCTCGGACCGTAGACGTTCCTCCTTTCATCCTCCCCTGCTCTCACATGCACAGACCGGTCCAAAAGCACCCTGTTTTCCTGCCTCCTCCCTCCCACCCTCCCTCCCTCCCTCCATCTCTTGTTACACTTGTATTTCTCTTTTGCTTTCACTTCTAACCCCCGCCCCCCCTCCACCTATGCTCTCCCATCTCCATCTCCATCTGCCACCTCGCTGTCCTCGTCCCGGTCCGCCTCCACCCCCACCCCCCCCCCCCTCCCGCAGCTCTGTGTCGGTATCTCCCGCTGGCATCTCCCTGCCTCTCTTTTGTACACATGTGCGCGGACAAAAGCCGGCCGGCGCAGGAATGCGTGTGCAGCGGATCTGCCGGCCGGCGGCGGGACGGCCTCTCGGAGCGGCCGCATTCTTCTCCGATCGCACGACACGCGCCGCCGCTGATCGGGGGCCGCGGCCGCCCTCCCGTCCGCCTGCATCACCACTGTCACCGCGGCGTCGGCGAAAGCGGGTCACGATGCCCCGGTTGAACTCTCTCCCTGGAGTGACGCGGCAGGGGTTTTTTCCACGAGCTCGTCCGTCCCGGGGCCTTCACTCTGGAATGGCCGGCCCGCTGCGTCACCGGGCCTGGTCGATGGGTAACCGGAGGGGGGAGGCGCGGCCCTGCCTCTCGAACGCCCTTCTCCAAACATTATTGGATCAACAAACACTTGGGAGTGCAAACAGACAGACAGGCCGCAATTAAAGCCCGGCCCAACACACAATTAATGGGCCGGCGGGAGCCCGTGAGCCCTTTCCCAGGCTCGGCTCTTGTACTTCTCCACGCCACCGTGTTTGGGAGGCTCAGGCTGGGGGAACGGCGCGGGGGGGGGGGGTTTGCCGTCCTCGCACTGGCCCGGATCTGCGGTGGGTCCGATAACCCGCCTCGAATGTCAATTATCTGATTAACAAATGAACATTTTCGTCACATGAAGCTGCGTACAATAACATCGCTACGAGCGAACACTTGTAATGGCAACACGAATGGTGGCTGGCGGCGTGGCCTCGCAGCACTAAGGAAAGTTTTAAAGGGCCTCTCTCTCTCTCTGTCTCTGTCTCTCTGTCTCTCTCTCTCTCTCTCTCTCTCTCTGTCTCTCTCTCTGTCTCTCTGTCTCTCTCTCTCTCTCTCTGTCTCTCTCTGTCTCTCTCTCTCTCTCTCTCTGTCTCTCTCTCTCTGTCTCTCTCTCTCTCTCTGTCTCTCTCTCTCTCTCTCTCTTTCTCTCTGTCTCTCTGTCTCTCTCTGTCTCTCTCTCTCTGTCTCTCTTTCTGTCTCTCTCTGTGTCTCTCTCTGTCTCTCTGTCTCTCTCTCTGTCTCTCTCTGTCTCTCTGTCTCTCTCTGTATCTCTCTGTCTCTCTCTCTGTCTCTGTCTCTCTGTCTCTCTGTCTCTCTCTCTCTCTGTCTCTCTCTCTCTGTCTGTCTCTCTGTCTCTCTCTGTCTCTCTGTCTCTCTGTCTCTGTCTGTCTCTCTCTCTCTCTGTCTCTCTCTCTCTGTCTGTCTCTCTGTGTCTCTCTGTCTCTGTGTCTGTCTCTCTCTCTCTCTGTCTCTCTCTGTCTCTCTCTCTGTCTGTCTGTCTCTCTCTCTCTCTCTCTCTGTCTCTCTCTGTCTCTCTCTCTGTCTGTCTGTCTCTCTCTCTCTCTCTCTCTCTCTCCCCCCCACCCCCCAGGTTACGATTTCGCCGCCGTGCTGGAGTGGTTTGCGGAGCGCGTGGACCGCATCATCCTGCTGTTCGACGCCCACAAGCTGGACATCTCGGACGAGTTCTCCGAGGTGATCCGCGCCCTCAAGAACCACGAGGACAAGATGCGCGTGGTGCTGAACAAGGCCGACCAGATCAGCACGCAGCAGCTGATGCGGGTCTACGGCGCGCTGATGTGGTCCCTGGGCAAGATCATCAACACGCCCGAGGTACGAAAGCGCCGCTCACGCTTCCTTCTTGAACCCCCCCCCCCCCCGTGCTTCCTGATGCCACGTGACCCGTGTCTTCTCATTCATTCCTGCTCGAGTTAATATATAATCAGGGGGCCGTATTCATAAAGCCGTTCCGGAGAAACCTTTGGATACTCTAGAGAATAATTAATTGACTTTGAGAGGAGGAAAGCGGTCTCGGGCCTCTCTGGATGAAGTCAAGTCTAAGTTAACAAATGTGTGGATTTAGCAGCCAGATCGCAGCCTGTACGTGCGTGTGTGTGCGCGTGTCTTTCCCTGGCCGCGGGGGCTGGAGTGTGACTGGGTGATGCGACATGAGCCCGTGCCATCTCTGTTGCAGGTGGTGCGCGTGTACATCGGCTCCTTCTGGGCCCAGCCGCTGCTGGTGCCGGACAACAGGAAGCTGTTCGAGGCGGAGGAGCAGGACCTGTTCCTGGACATCCAGTCGCTGCCCCGGAACGCCGCCCTGCGCAAGCTCAACGACCTCATCAAACGGGCCCGCCTGGCCAAGGTCAGCCGGCGTTAGGACCGAGGGCTCGCCTCCGCTGCCCGCGGCTCCGCCCTGGTCCGCTCTGGCTCTGCTGCAGCCCAGCTCGGAGCAGAGCCTGAGCCTGAGCCTGAGCCAGAGCTGGAGCTGGAGCTGGAGCTGGAGCTGGAGCTGGAGCTGGAGCTGGAGCTGGAGCTGGAGCCGGAGCCGGACACACCAGGCTTAAACTCTGAGACGCCCTTAGCCACCCCGGGCCAAGGAAACATCATATAGGCGTTCAAATATTTGCTTATCCCGTAGGGGAAACTCGAACAAACACTATTTGAAGAGCGTTTCGCCCGCGACCGTAAAGATGGAGTCTGTGACAGGAGTGGGAAAAGCTGCGTCACCGCATCTCGTCTCACTTCCCCTCTCGCACATTCTCCATACATGTGGGCAGCCCCCGTTAGGAAGGGTAACGCACACAGTGGTCAGGGGCAAGAAAATCCTCCTTTTATGCAACTTCCGTGGCGTTCGCTTTGTTACTCGGCCCAAAGCAAAAGCAGAAGCGGCATGAGAGTGAAGCAACTTGATAAACCACAAACACTGAAACGCTTTTCCTGTCACTGGTCATATTTATATATTTGGTGGAGTTCCCAACTTTGAACATCCCCTCAAGACCTGTATCAAGATGCAAGAGTGTTTTAAATAACGTTTCCTCTTTGATAGTTTTATTCATTCAATGAAGATTCTAGTTGTATAAACGCCCTCTGACTGAAGCTGTGTTGTAGGTTCTTCTACCTTAAAAGGCTGAAATATCTAAAAAGAATATTTATTTTTACTGGGAATAAACCCTGAAAGTGTGCCTGTCTCTGTGTTCAGGTACAAGCGTACATCATCAGCTCGCTGAAAAAGGAAATGCCGAGTATGTTCGGAAAGGACTCCAAGAAGAAGGAGCTGATCGCGAACCTGGGAGAGATCTACCTGAAGATCGAGAAGGAGCACCAGATCTCCCCGGGGGACTTCCCCAAGCTGGCCAAGATGCAGGTGAGAGGGACGTCTGTGGGAACGCCGCTGGCCCCCGTGAAGGTTCAGAGTGTGGAGCGACCCTCCAGCTCCTGCTCCCCTCACATCTCTGCCCTGCTTTCCTGCCCTTGCCCTCCAGGATGGGCCAGGACGGGAATGAGATTTATTTTTCCTGGTTTGTCAGGAAATCCTGCCTGTTGTACGCCGCGACTCCCATTGGTAGCCATTGAACACTGATCTATTTCTATCACCAATTCCTGTTTTCTCTCACCCCACCCCCACCCCCCGGTCGCTCCAGGAGCTGCTGAATGGCCAGGACTTCTCCAAGTTCGCCGCCCTGAAGCCCAAGCTGCTGGAGGCGGTGGAGGACATGCTGGCCAACGACATCGCCCGCCTCATGGCCATGGTGCGGCAGGAGGAGGCCTCCATGCCCACCCAGGTGGTGAAGGGCGGCGCCTTCGAGGGCACCATGAGCAGCCCCTTCGGCCACGGCTACGGCGAGGGCGCCAGCGAGGGCATCGACGAGCTGGAGTGGGTGGTGGGCCGCGACAAGCCCGCCTACGACGAGATCTTCCAGACGCTGTCGCCCATCAACGGCAAGGTGTCGGGCGCCGCCGCCAAGAAGGAGATGCTCAAGTCCCGCCTGCCCAACACGGTGCTGGGCAAGATCTGGAAGCTGGCCGACGTGGACAAGGACGGCCTGCTGGACGACGAGGAGTTCGCCCTGGCCAACCACCTCATCAAGGTGAAGCTGGAGGGCCACGAGCTGCCGCCCACGCTGCCCGACCACCTGGTGCCGCCGTCCAAGCGCGGGACAGTCCCAGAGGACTAGAGGGAGCCCGAGGGAGAGGAGGGGAGGGGAGGGGAGGGGACGGGACGGGACGGGGAGGGGCGCGGCCGTCCGTGGAGAGCAGCCCCGTCAACGCTTCGCATCACCGCGCTGCCGCAGACACGAAGTCCCAAACAAACACGAGCGGCACCACCATCCTCCACCAGGTTGGCCCCCCCCCCATCCCCGACACATCACACCAAGGCAAAAGCTGTGACCGCTTTCACCAGAGAGAGACTGAGGGGGTTTGGGGATGGGAGGGGGGGGTGGGAGCTCCATCTTCCGTGCATTAGGGGTTCAACGTTTAGATATCTGTCAGAAATGAAAAAGGGGACCTGGGTATGATTTACAAAGTGATGATTACATAACTGGGGGATGAACTCCGCATTTGCATGATGGAGCCTTGTTCATCCTGTGTAAAAGATGTCTTATAAGTATACAGTCCATTATGTGTCGATCCAAAGATATATAGTTTTTTTTTTTCCCCCCATTTGGAGAGAGGCAGAGGAAATGAATCGAAACAGCTGTTTTATCTATATTTTTGTATTTCCTGACTGTTCACTTTGGCCTTTTTCCAAATGCTTCCCTTTTTATTATTTTGCCAAATATATAAAAAGGAATACTTTACCATCTGATCTGGTGTGGTGTGGGTTTCTTTGCTTATGACGCCAACACTGTTGTGAGCTCGTCAGATGTTTGACACGCGGAACAGAGCCTCGCTCGCTCCAAACGTCCCATTTTCCCCACAGGTCTGAACCCAGTCGGAGCCGAGCGTTGTAAACTTGGAAGTCGTCCGTCGTTGAGGGTCATGGCAAGGACTGAGTCACCCAGAGGTCATATGAAGACTTTTATTTTGAAACGGCCTCGTCTTAGGAGATTCGGTGCGTTGCGGCGCCACCTGTAGGACGGATAGAGTCCGACAGTCGGCGCAGGACGTACGTGGCCGTCTGCCCGTGACACCAGTCGCCTCGGAGCGCATTTCTGAGGGCAAATTGAAAACAGCAGTGGAGAGTGAAACTTGTGACATTCTCAGGACTGCCCTTGGACATGTGGAGACAATTTACAAAGCCGGGAATTCAGTCCGGGCTCGGGGAGACGAGCCCAAATCATAAATAGAAAGACAGGAAGCTGTAGTTTTTCCACGGTCGTACAAGAATGTGAGCAGAGATGGAGCATCGCTTCACGCCCATCTGGGAAGCCTTCATTATCTCACCCGAATCTGCTCTCGGGTCTGTTTGCGTAATTCAAATGGGATGTTAGCGCAGCAAACCGAAATGTAAATGAGGCCCACGGTCGGTATGAAATGCAGAGCGATTTCGTCCCATGCTGCCAGATGACTGACGCAGAGCCAAGAATGGCGTGGACGCACTGCGTCTCGATGCATGGACACCTCTCGGGGTCGGCTCAGAGACGTCACCTGGCCTCCCGTCACCCCGTGAGTCACGGTCGAGCGCGCACCCTCCTCCAAATCACAAGCCACGCGTCCCTCGCTCATCGGCACAGTCGGCCCCTTGTTGGAGGCTCATTGAAATTCTGCTCACTGATTCACTGTCGCTCAGCCTCACACGCACACATGATGTTGGCCAGCTGTCTCCCGGCCTCGGCAGCAGGGGATATCAGCTTCGATAAAGTCCAGAGGCGCTCTCTTGTGTCTCGATGTGTCATTGCAGGAATTGCTTTTGGACAGACCGGTGTAGGTGCCAGGTCCTACAGGTATGTATGGCTGTGTCCTCTCCTTTAGAAAGGAAGGAGACCTCACATTCACATATCCTAATGTTCCAATCGTTTGAAAGCGTTTTCCCCAAACTGACACCTCAAGACCGGGCAGACACCTGAAGTTTAACATATTTTACATTTCTTTACATTACATGAATTAGACTCCAGGCCGCATGATCCACAGTCATGACGTGAACAACGCCGAAGGAAGGAAAAAGGGACGTGACAAGTGTGGTCTGAGGAGGTCATTTGCGGCATGGTGCAGCCTGGGGGCTCCTCCGGTCCTGATGTGCTAATACAGTGACAGGGAGCTGCTGGAATGCCCACAGTGGTGTGTGTGACGCGAGAGGAGCCGTGTCACCCTGTCTGCGTACGCTCTGTGTTTGGATAGCTGCCCCCACCCACCCCCCACCCCCCCAACTGTATATCTCTCCTATACACTGTTTCCTTTTTCCTGTCTTCCTCCGTCTGGGCGTCTCTCCTCCCCTCCTTTTCTTCCACTGTTTACGGAGAGACGCTTTCCCCTGTTTTTCTGATCCTACGTCCCCGTTTCCCCTTTGTATTCCTGTCACTCTCCGCCCCGCCCCGCGGCCCCCGGCCCCCGGCCCGTGTCAATGTTTTGGGCCACGTTTGCCCGTCTTGCGGCCTATCTAAAAATACTGCCTCCTCCAGCCCTCTGACACACTGACCCCGTGGGTAGTTGACTGGGTCGGGCTTATATAACGCAGTCATGGGGAGGGAGCGCCACTTCTGAGAGGCAGGTGAGGAATGACGCACCCGTGTGAGGACGAGTACAACTGGAGCTCAGCTGGGCTGGGACAGTTTAAAAGTCGTCTTGTAAAGCCCGATTAAAGACTTTCTGTGAGGTTTCGCAGACTTCATATTCCATTCGAGCAACATTCAACAACCTCAAAAAAATGTAGATCAAAGGAAAAGAAAGAATGTCCAACGCTTGGCGTTAACATTTTGAAGGGACTGTTGCTCGTGTCACAGTTTGCATAAGGTGTGCTGAAGCCGCCCAGTCCATTGTATCACACACACACACACACACACGCATACACACACACCAATTACTCTTACACTCACACCTGTGGACAATTTAGAGCCAGTCAGCCTTAACATGCATGTTTCTTGACTGTGGGAGGAAACTAGCATATCTGGACAAAAACCCACACACATGGGGGAGAACATGCAAAGTCCACACGGAAAGACCCTCAGTCCCACCCAGGAATCAAGCCCGGGATCTTCTTGCTGTGACAAGGCTTCTTTGTCATGAACAGCGTTTCATAGACCCCCGAATAATGACGCGAAACCATGAAATTAAAAGGAAAAGAGTTTATTTCTCGGTACACAGACAGGTGGATACGGAACAAATCAGAGCAGCATTAAACTGACAGCCAAGGTTTCGACGAGTGCCTGAAGAGTCATGGTTTCACATTTTAGAAAGGAAGTCAAGGAGGAGGCAATCAGCAGAAGGGAGAGGAGGAAGGGGAGATAAGTGCTACTAAGGAGTCTGATTGCCATCGGGATTCTGGCTAAATGCATTTGTGCAGCGAGTTACAGGCTGTGGTGGTTTTACACACAACTGGCATAACAGCAGTGAAAAGGCATGTGTGCATCGGACCTCAGCTTTTCTGAGGTATCCTTATGGTAAACATTGTGGACGTTGATGACATGACACAAATACTGCAAGGTAAACAACATCACAATGCTTATGTAAGTCTGGAGCAACAGAGATCACTGAACTCAAAGTCTGGTGCATTGGCTTGGTTGTTCTCTTGAAAAGACAAACAAAGGTCGAGCAATTCTCTGCATTGATCTGTACTTTCTTATGCCAGTGATAAACCCACCACCAATCGGTCAAACAATCAATCCGTCTGAAACAAAAGCACCACCAGAGGTGAGCTTTGCTCCTCTGGCTCAGGTGGAAGGCATGATGGAGTGACTTGCTGCGTCTCGTCTGTCCAGAGTGGTTCATGAGGTAGGCGGAAAGGCAGTTTGGGGGCGGGGGGGTGAGAACTCCAGACAACAGGCTGGGCTCGGCTCTGCTTGTCCCTTTCGTTCCCCCAGTCGTGTTGGGTGGTGTCGCCACCGCTGATTCGGGGCTCAGAGTTCATCGCATTGTCTCCTGGCTCAACAGGGCGGCCGTGCTGCCGGCTGAAGCGCTCCGAACATTTCCTGTGAGGCGTAGGTGATATAGAGGAAGCCGTCAGCGTCGCTGTAGCGGGAATAGACCTCCCCCATGCTGGAGGACATGCACGACATGCTCCTCTCTGCCACCAGGAGAAATAGAGCCTGGGTGGAGTCCAAGGAGATCTTATTCCTATGCAGAAAGAGAGAAAGGAAATTGTCTGAGAGGTGAGAGCGGGCAAAATCTGATAGACGTGATGTATGGGGTATGAGCAGGGTTGTCTTGGGAAGACAAGTCACTTACCTGAGCAGGCACAAGAACTGACCCAAGGTGAGCTCAAAAGGAACCAGAAACTTTGTTTTGTCCAACAGTGGGAGCGTCTTTTCACGGATATAACGTTCAACAATCACCTTGAGAGCAAAACAAGACTTAGGGTCAAGGCTGGAGCCATCATACACAATGCACGTCTGAGACGGAAAAGACATGAAATGCAACTCACGGGCAATTTGTTGGGAAATTTAGACCGAATGCTGCACACTTCATCTTTTCTTGTTTCTAAAAACAGAGGGCATTATTTCTTACATATCTAAGTCCTTGTGATGATAGATGAGGCAGCATTAAATGAAACAAGTGAAAAAGCAACTCACCAAGGCATTTCCTCTGTTTGAAGGGCATCATCTCCATGGATTTCTCAAAAGGAGCCATCTTTGTTTCTTCGTTTCTTCGGGCGGTTTCGATAGACCAGAGGCGATGGAGATGCTGCAGCTGGTCTGGCCCGGGCTGACAGTTAAGTCCCCTCGGGTGGAAGTTACGCAAACCCCAACAGCCTCCCCTGACCGCTGGCGTTTTATACGAGACAGAGCAGGGAGGAGTCCAGATATGTGACACCAACAAACAAAGACTCACTCCCGGTCTTGGTGGTTCAAACCAGATTCACACATACTGGTTATCTCACGGCGTCCTCTCACATCTCCTTGAGACATTGGGTCCTGCTGACACATACACGCAGCGGGACAAACTTAAAGAGGAGTGTAATGAGGACACACCGCCATGCCAAGAACATAAACAACACATGGCCGCATTGAGTTAGATAAACAGGGACAGCGGAGACCTGGTGCTAGGATTCGGTTGTCCTGAATGTGACTGACACAGAGATTTAATTAACTCCTTATCAGGCCTCACTAGGGTGAGCTTTGCTCCTCTGGCTCAATTTTTAGGTATGATGGAGTGACTTTCCGTGTCTCAAAGTCCAGAGTGGTTCATGAGGGAGGCAGAAATACATTTTGGGGGTTGAAAACTCCAGACAACGGGCTGGGCTTGGCTCTGCTTGTCCCTTTCTTTGCCCCAGTTGTGTTGGGTGGTGTCGCCACCATTGATTCGGGGCTCAGTTCGTCACATCATCTCCTGTCTTTTTCTCTAAAAGATAAACAAAAGTCAAGCGATTTTCTGCTTTGGTTTGTACTTTCTTATGCCCGTGATAAACCAACCATCAATCGGTCAATCGAACGATCAATCCGTCTGAAACAAAAGCATCCCCAGGGTGAGCTTTGCTCCTCTGGCTTAGGTGGAAGGTATGATGGAGTGACTTGCTGTGTCTCGAAGTTCAGAGTGGGTCATGAGGTAGGTAGAAATGCAGTTTGGGGGGGTGGAAACTCAAGACAACACGCTGGGCTCGGCTCTGTTTTTTGCTCTCTTCACCTAGTTTATGACTACTAACCTGAACCATGCCCCATTACATCTTAGGCACTTGTAAGTTGATGTTGAGGTTTCACAATCTTGATAGTGTCATAGTAATATGTGGGATCTCTCATTTTCATTGTATGTCACCCATCTTCATATAAAGGCTGCTGAGTGTGACGCACTGGTGACCTGTTCAGGGCGTTTTCACTGCCTTCAGTCTATGTGCTGGAGTTAAGCTTGGATGGATGGATGGATGAATACATGGCTGGATGAGACCTGTTAGATTTTGAGGTTTCATAATTTAGGCTGTCCCAATGAGATGTATGCCAATCAACATCTCCATGTAAGGTTTTACACGTTCCATACCATGATGGATTTTCACCGGTGACATAAGGTCCCAACTGCAACGATGTATGAATCTGTACTACCCCCTGGTGGAATTCCAGCAAACGTCCAAACTTCCAGGACTGGAAATACTGCCCACCTCTGGCAGGGAGATTCAAAGTCCAACTCCCATTTTCACTACTCCAACTTCAATATGTTTTTCAACTTTAAAATATATGATCATGCATCCAACTTGAACATTGTCGCAATAGGAAGTCTTGTTAAATTTCTTGACCCTTTGGTATGGCATTACAGTGGTATTACAATGTAAATATGAATATTTCTTGAATGAAGTAGTATTTGAAATTGTCACTATGACGCTGCTTTATGTTCCTTAGTAAAAAGGTCTGTGTTCACATGCAAAGAGGGCAAACTGCCACTGCTGATAAGGGTCATGTGATTTGGTAAAAAGCTTCACCGATTCAAAATGGACTTTGATTGTTTCATGCACTGAGCACAACAGTCTGGCGGTTTGTCTCACACATTATTCTTCCGGTTTGGTTTTCCTCTCATCGTGTTTAGTTTGAAGTGCAACCGATCAGACTGTGCAAATCAGCAGAAGCAGACAGGATGGAAAATACAAATATTAAAAATGTAAAAATGTGCATACATATTTGACCAATGAAAATATATGCATTGATATAGATCATTATCTATGTATATTGCTTGTATATTGTTTTATCGTATATGTACATTGCTTTATTACCTGTCATAATGTATATTATTGTACATTACAACAGATTATACTTTCATGTAGATAGATAGATATGTATGTATGTATGATACATACATACATAGGATTATTAACTATTACCCTCAATATACATTATCATTTACTAACATTTCCTATGTTTAAATATCGACTGCGTTATTGTACCTCGCTGTATTAACCTCGACAACTCTATGGGAACACTGTCGGTATGTGACTGTTTGTCCTCTGTGCCCACCAGCCCATTCGAAAAACTTCTCCGGCCAATCAGGGCGCAGCCTGCTGAGTGTGGCCCCGCCCCCCTCGGCTCAGCCGCTCCGCCCCCTATGCCGCCTTCTCCCACATGTCGCGTTACCGAGCAGCCGAGCTGCGTCGCTCCGTCTGAGGCATTGTCTCATCGGGGGGGGAGGCAGCCAGCAGCGCCATGGACGCTCCGGGACCCGGAGCTCGTCACTGACGTTCCACCTGAAAACAGACGAGTGTGTGGGGAGCGGGTGTTTCTCGGGGAGCCGTTCGCGCGAGATGCTTAGGATTCTATTTGTCCCGATTGCGGCTGGTATGTTGCTCCCCGCGCTGCCTGGATCCGGAGTGTGAGCCCCGTGGTTTTTCCCTCCCTCTCCATCCTCCTCTCCCCGGATCCCGCTGAGCATGGCCGGGCGCCGCGGCTGCGTCAACTCGCTGTGGTCCGGCTCCGAGCGCGTCCGCATCGGGGAGAGACTGAAGGCGACGCTGGCCGGGGTGCTGGAGCTGGAGGTGCTCAGGTGCAAACACCTGCAGGAGGTGGAGCTGGCTCTGCGGGAGCGAGCCCCCGCACGCACGGCGAAAGAGGTGGATGAGGATGAAGATGATGAAGAAGAGGAGGAGGATGAGGAAGGAGAGGAAGGAGAAGAAGAGGATGGCTCTGCGACATCCCGCAGGCAACAGGTCAGTCAACATGAGGAGATGATTAAATATGGATGCGGGGACGATGGTGATCTGCCAAACGAGCGTGTCCCTGCGCGGCTCTGGAGACAGATTGTTCTCTCTGCAGAGCTGCTCAACTGGGAGAGAGGGTGAGAGGGATGGTGCCACAGAGCATCCATCCATCCATCCATCCATCCATCCATGCATCCATCCAGCCTATGATTTCACGAAACAGCAGCAGCGTGTTGCACTCCAGGTGACCCTGGCATGGAGCAGATGTCATTGAGGTCAGGGCTCTGTGGCTCTGGCCCGGTGCCCTGCCTCAAGGTTACACAGCCCAGTGAGGATACAGGCATGAACAAATCAGGTGCACACACCCACCCACACCCACCCACACACACACACAGCAAGCCAAGTGCAAGCAGACACTGCTGCACAGCTCACTCAGGGCTGGTAAGCTCATCCGCTGCTGCAAAGGTCACTTTGGCACTCAGTTTGCATTCAGATCACAGTGTGAAGGTAGGCTCTCAGTCACCATGGCCCACAGCTAAAACGTGCACTCTTGATCTTTGTGACGGTGAAATCCTGGATGCTCCGGTGTACGGTGGCACAAAAGGTGAGGATGTGTGATCTCACACACACCCTATAAAGTAACCCATTTCCCAAACAGCGTCCTGAAATGCATACGCAGGTCTTTTTTGTGCTGGGAATGTGAGGAATGTGAGCTGATATGCAATACAGCGGGACAGGACGTGAATGGGTCCGCATCCCGAGGCTGCAGGTGGTCTGGCCGAAGGACTCCCGAACACGGGACTAAATTTGAAACCGTGAGGACAATGAGGTGGACAGACGGCTGAAAAGGAGAGGATGGAAGTTCATGCACCCAGCAGTCGTCTGTGGTTCTGAGAGGCGGCAGGCATGTCTTCTAAAATGGGCATTGGCACGAGAACACTGAGTGCGAGGAGCAGAAGGGATGACTGGATCTGAAAAATTAGCCAATTAGAGGATCAGCTGAAACATAATCTGTAACTATTTATAAGGGTTTAATCATTTAAGCCATTTTTCAAGCAAAATGATCTGGCATTCCCCGGTTCGGCAAATGTGAGGATTTGCTGCTTTGATCTCTTCTGCCGGCAAATGTGCTCGATGCTGTGCTATGTTATGTCAAGACGAGCCGTTCGGAGGCGTCACCCCGGACCCCGGAAGCGGTGACGGACGTTTGACGTCGAAACAATGGGTCGGTTTCACCACGAGCCCCAGGTTTCAGGAACAACCCCCCTCTGCACCACGGGGAGAGCGCGACGAGATCGACGAAGTCCCGACCGATGTCGCTCCAACGCCTCCAGCTTCAGGGGGATCCGACTGTTTTGGTCCCAAGTCCGTCCGTCAGGGATTATCTCCAGATCATTTCCGGATTTGACGGGTCAGCGGGTCACCTGTCCGGTCCGCGTTCGGCCGGCCGTCTGTCACCGGGGAGCTTCCGTCACCTGGCCTCCTCATGCGGCCGCGCTAGCCGGCCCTCGTTGCCGGGCTGTCATCCCGCGGCCAACATGTGCGCGCCTGATACCCACGCGCGCTGCTGGTCAGTTGATGCGCATTCTGGCCAGACCGGGCCGCGGCCGAGGTCACCCGTTCTGCAGAGCGGCGCGTTCATTTGACAAAGTAACGTTCGATACAAATCCCTGGGAGCGCTGGCGGGAGGGAGGGAGGCAGGCGGGGAGGCAGAGAGGGAGGGAGGGAGGGAGGGAGACAGCTCCACGTAACCAAATCTGTTGTTATCGGTGCGGGCAGGAAGCGTGGCCCTCAGCGTGCGGCCCGCCTCGCCGCCCACCCGCCAACATCATCGCCGCGTTTCTCCCCCCCCCCCCGCGGAGCGCCGAGGACCCGCCGAGAGGCCCGGGCGACACTGCTCATTCTCACCTCTGAAGGGAGTCCTTCTGTCCTCTGCCTGCCCCCCCCCCCCCGCCCCCGCCCCCGCCCCCGCCCCATCCAACACACACATACGCGCGCACACACAAATCCGTTCGGATCAATGGAGACAAATTGTTGCTCTCGCTCCTGCCAACGTGGCCGGACGGAGGGTTCACGCCACGTCATGAGGGTGAAGTCGCGTTCGGGGGGTGAAACTCAAGGCCGGGGTCCTCGAAGAACGCGGGCCGCTCCCGTGAGAACGCAGCGAGCTGGTCAGACGGGGATTAGATGAGTCACAACATAATACTTTCGTATCAGCTTTTTTTTTTTTGTCGTGTCGGACTCACGCTCTTGAAACGCGAATCACTCGTCTTTCCAATGGCAGAGGGGGGAGGGGGGGCAGAGGCTATCGCCGTGCAAATCCGTATTTGGCAGGTGGGGATTAATATGCCTGTTGTGGTGTCATCTGTGATGGAACAACGCAATTTTGAGGTCGCCCTCTATCCCTCCCACCACGTGATTTGAATGTGGAGGTCCCAAACAATCCAGTGTTTCTTCAGCTCTTCAGCAATGCAATTGCATACAAATCTTCAGTAGCATAAATAATGCGGTTCTGTGCATGCAACAAGGCCCATCTTTGATTTCCCCGATACAAGTATCCCGTATCCTGTGACAGCAAGGCAACTTTGACTCGATGAACGTGAGCCACTTGAACCTCTCTGCACTTGCGAGCGACCTGCCAGAGCGGCCGCCGAGGCCGGGCTGGCGAGGCACCGGTCGTCACCGCCGTTGCCGTCCCGGGTCTCAGAAACCGACCTGTCCTCGTTGAAAGCGGCAGAAGGGGAGAGGGAAAGATTCTTCGAGTCTTCTCCTGACAACAAAACGCTAGCTCCCTCCGGTGTGAAAATGAGTTGCTGTTTCCTAGCCGCACACCGGACAACATCTTGGGATCCGGACCGCAGGTTGCCTAAAAGCTTTTTCAGCTACGGCTCCTCAGCAGACCGATGGAGCGGATCACGTTGGCTGCAGCCATGATGTATGCGGAGCGAGCGCGTGTCCGCGCGTCCGCGTGTGTCTCCATGTGTCCCCGCGCCGTCCGCAGCGCTCACTGAACACGGCCTGCCTTGAAATTGGGTTTGGAGAGCCGGAGAGCATCATCTTACGCGGCGAGCCATTACTCTTGACTTGTGGGGTGAGACAGCTTTTGTCTCCTCCCGCTCTTGGCCCCCGGGATCCTTTTTGAACCCCCCCCCGGGGGAGGGGCGGCGGGCGGGCAACGAGGGCCTGTACCTGCGCCGTCTGCCACTCTGAGGCTCTGTGAGAATGAGAGGAGAGAAGCCCGAGAGCTTTCGCGTCTGAGGATGTGTGGGCCGATTCCAATGCCGCATTAATAATGCATGAAACACCGTGCCGGGTCCTTCTCGCCCCTTCTCGGCCGGACTATCCTGCAACGTGGCAACCGCCGCAATTTGCCCGGCCGCAATGTGCCCGGCCGCAATGGCGTGATGCACTCATTAGGAGGAGGCGAGCCGCTTGTGCAGCTGCGACCGCCGGGGCATTATCGTCCCATCGACCCAAACCTCGTCCTCGTGTCGTCCCGCAGGGGCTGCTGCCTCTCGCACGGGAATATCGTATTACACCGCTCCAGCCAGACCCCTCACCCGCTTCTCCTGTCAGCCCACCCCCCCTCCTCCCCTCCCCCCCCGCCGCCCCCCCCCGTGATTCAATAACGCGCAGCGCCGCCTGGAACATTATATCCTGTGATGTGCAATGCATTAGGCCGAGGTCTGCGTGCGTCTTCTAAAAAGGGCCGAACAAGGAGGGAGGGGGAGGGTATGGGGGGGGGGGGGGGGGGGGGGGGGGGGGGGGGGTGAGGAAATAAAGCAGAGAAACATGTGAAGTTGAAGCCTGAGAGTGAGTGGGATTGTGTGGCAGAGCCGACCGCAGAACACGCGTGTGAGCAGTGAGAGTCACAACAGTGGATTGTGTGTGTGTGTGTGTGTGTATTTGTGTACGTGTGTGTGTGTGTGTGTGTGTTGGGCCCCGAGGATGAGTTAGATATGTGGCCCGGGCCTGTTTTTACCGCTGCGCTTGCGTGCATGTGTGGGAGGAAAGGCGAGCGAGAGTTGGAGCGCGAGCTGCTGTAGCTATGGTGAGGGGCGGGGGGGGGGGGGGCAGCCGGCTCCAAGGATATTACAGGAGGGAGGGAGGGAGTGTGGGGGGAGGTGGTGGCGGGGATCCTTCAAGATGCCCTTCTCTCTCACCCGGCAACCGCTCGCCAAACCCCCCCCCCCACCCGCCCGCCACCCTCCGCCTGCCTCACCCTCCCTCCACCACCTTCACTCACTCTGCGCTGTGACTCACTCTCTTGTTTCTCGGTCTCGGGCTGTTTTTTTCCTTCTTTTTTGGTCCCTCTCGCTCACTAGTGTGCTGGTCACCCACTCATTCACGACTCGCTTTACATTTACTGGAAAAGCGGAGGAAGCAGCGGAAGAAGAAGAAGAAGAAGAAGAAGAAGAAGAAGAAGAAGAAGAGGAAGAAGAAGAAGGGCTTTGAGTGGGTGGGAGCTCTAGAGGGGAGATAATCCCAAGACAGGTCAAAGTCTGTCGCCCCTCTTACTTGTTTTTTCTTCCCCCCACCTTCCTCCTCTTTCCTTCTGCCGCCCGGGCCACCCTTTGTTACGTCATCTGTCTTCTCCCATTATCTCCTGAAACCCCCCCTCCCCTTCTCCGTCGGCAGCACCTCCTGTCGCCCTGGCAGTGAGTCACTACCTGCATTGTTCGCCGGGTAACAAGAGGATTGATCAGTGCCACTCACAGTGTTCCTCTTGTCCGGGTTCGATCACTCTAATGCGGGGGCTGCTGTCCTGGAGGCTGGGGAGAGGATTTGGAGGATAATTACGGGCGGGGGTGGGAGCGTGGGGGGATACTCCACCAGGCTCTTACTAATCTAGGAAATGGAGGCACTTCACTAGCTCGACAGGGCGATTGTTGTTGCCCCCGTGCCGCGCGGGGCCTCATTCCCGTAAGTTGTGTGACGTCATCGGAGCCCGTTTCTGGCGAAGTGGAACACACCTTGGAACACGCATGTTGTTTCACAGAGGCATGGCCGTGACCAGCTGGGACATTGCTGAAGAGTGACTAAACCCACAGAGCGCTCCAACACGCAGTGATACACTATCCTCCTCCACCCTGAAACGAGCTGGAAATGTGTCTTTTTTTTGATACACCTCTCCTACTTCCAGGCCACCTTCCAGAGTCAGACTTTAACTCAAAGTGACTTGATACAGTGAATCCCTAACACGTGAACAGGTGGCTGCCCAACAGCATGTGCTGGGTTTCGTGTGTCATTTCCTCGTCATCAACCTCTCACATGGTTTTATTGAAGGAACCGCAGCAGTCATCTCGTAATATATCAACCTCTTTCTGCGGAACGGGTGCCTTTGTTTGTGACACACATTCAGCTGTTCAAGCATCGCAGTGTTGTTCCTCCACCGTTAGATCTGACCTTTACTGTTCATGTGTAATTTACCAGTCTTACCGCTGTCTGAATACATAATCTGTTGGGCAATAAATCATGATAAACTTCTGGTGAAATCCTATTGGGATGTGTTTATCATGCTGTGATTCCATATAAATGGAGCAACTGTAGTCAATAAGTGGTTCATGCCCATTGTGCTTTACGTTTTAAGAGTCATGGGAGACATGTAAGAGTACTTGAGTACATGTGAGAGAAAAGATAGATTTGGACATTGAGAAGTGATGATAAATATGTTTAATGATCTTCAGAATCGTTAAATATTGTCTGGCCTTACTTTTAGCAACATCTTTGATAATGTGCCCCCTTCCTTCTATTTATGTGTGGAGTTTGCATGCTCTCCCCTTGTGTGTATGTGTGTATTTCGTCCAGGTACTGTGGTTTCCTCCCCCAGTCCAGAAATATGCCTCAAGGCCAATTGGAGACTCTAAATTGTTGCTAGGTGTCAATGAGAGAATAAATGTTGCATTAAGTGGTCGTGTTCTGTCCTCTCAGGCTCCGTCCCCCTCAGACGCAGTGGTGCTGCCCTGTCAGAGCAGTCCAGAGGACTGTGGCGGCAGTTCATCGGGGGACGGGACGGCCCACTCATCAACGGGCAGGGGGAGTAACTCACGCTGGTCCACTCTGTCCTGGGATGCCCCCTCCGACCTGCTGTCCCCCCCGACACCAGACCCCAGTGGTGCGGTCCACCTGGACAGTGATTCCAGACCTAGTTCAGGTAAACGCGCCTCCCAGTTCGTGTGTCGCCCCCGGGTTTATCCACAGCTCACCTTGTGTAAGAGCAAGTCCTGTGAAACATTAACTGCGCTCTTTTTTCCCCCCATTTGTTTACTTAGACTGTGACACATTCATTTCTCTCGCGCTTTTCAGCCTTTGTTGCCAGACTCTTATCCGCTCTCTGCGTCTCCACGCCCGATGCAGACATTCCTCTCCCTGCTCTGCACCCGTGCACACCTGCTTTACAGTGCCCTCTGATTAGAAAACCTGCAGTGTTTCCCCCAGAATTTGAAATTTCACAGCTCCCAAACCTAAGCCTTTATTTTCCTGGCATTTCATGAGCCACGGTTACCAGCTGTTGTGCTTTCACCTAGGTGCCACATGTCGAACACTGGCTCCAATGCTGGAATTTGCTAATGCTTGTTTGAGTTTCTGTCGGTGCTGTCCGGGTTTTTATTGACCTTGTAAAGCTTGTCGTGTCTCTGGTCTCTGTCCTATTTGTCCAAACTGTGCTAACACTGTCACCGAAAAACCCAGTGGAACATGAGATAAGACGTAGCTGTGAGCGTGATAATTCAATCACACGATTTCAAATGAGAGCCAACAAGTTGGAGAGATGTGATCTTGGATCACAGGAAAAAAACATTAAACAACGAACAAATAATAGGCAGCATATAGGGACCTCGAGGCCTCATGGATGTGGTTGGATTCCATCACTGTCGTTTCGAGCTACTTTGACGTAATGTCTTTTCCTCTGTCCCGTCAAGGTTTCTACTCAGTGAGTGGGAGCTCTCTCTCGGACTCTTGCTACTCTGTGTCCAGCGATGCAGCTCAGGGAGGATCCGCGCCAGCGGTCAGACCCCTGAAGCCGTGGGAGCAGGTTCCCCCGTCCACTGACAACACTGACACCCTGTGGTGTGAAGGAGCGGTGCAGCAGCAGCAGCAGCAGCAGCCTCAGCAGCAGCAGCAGGAGCAGCAGCAGCAGCAGCAACAACAGCAGCAGCGGCGGCAACAACAGCAACAGCAGCTCCAGCCGCCACAAGACCAACAGGAACAGCAGCAGCTGCAGCTTCAGCAGCAGCCTGCCCCGCAGGATAGATCAGAGGACTGTGAAACATCAGAGGGTCCACCAGTGTCAGGTGAGCTGCTGGATGGCTTCACAGCGTGCAGATCCGTCGTTGTAGATTGGAATCAGCAGCAGTGGTTAGCTGAAGTTGGTTGTTCTGTCTAGAATTTCAGTTACATTTTGTCTGAATGTCCTCTTCTTGTCTCTCACAGTCCAGAGCGATCTCGAAGCCAGCGGTCTGGGCTTCCTGTCCGAACTCTGCTTAGGGCTTGGGGACTCCCTCATGTCTTCCCTCCTCCCTCTTCTGGATCCCACGTTCTCCCCCCTCGGCTCCTCCCTGCAGCCAAAGCCTCAGATGGACCCTCGCTACTGCATTGACCTGGTGTCCCGTCGGACCAAAGAGGTGTACCCCTACCCCAGCCCACTGCACGCCGTGGCCCTGCAGAGCCCCCTTTTCACCTGCCACAGCCAGGAGCAATCGGCCTCCTCCAGCCCCGAAGGACCCCCTGCAGATGAGGGGCAAGATCCGGCCTCTGATCCCACTCTGCCTCTCCAGGCCCACCCGCCCCCTCCCTCGCCATCCTTCACCCAACTGGAGCAGTACATCTCCCGGCTGGCCCGCCAGTACCACAGCCGGATCGCCTGCTCCACCTCGGATCTCACCTCGGCTGCCGCACCCGGCGCGCCCAATAACAGAGGCCTTTGCACCCCGGGCAGAAGTCATGGCTCCACCCAGTCGCTCTCCGCCTTCGAGAACCGCGCTGCGCTCGGCATCACGCCCAGCAAGTCCCTGCTGGGGAACTCGGCCCGGGTCACCCTCAGCACGTGCGGGAAGAAAGCCACGAGGAATTCAATCAACCTGGGGAACCTCCCGTCCGTGACCGGAGAAGACTTGAACATAAACCTGCATCTCAACCTCAATCTGAACCTGACGCCCGGCTTGAACCCCGCCAGAGGCCCAGACGACAAAAACGGCAGCTGTGGAGCCTTGAGGGGCGACTTTGCCCCACCGTCCACGGCCTCCGCTACGTCGCTCCCCTCTGCCACGCCCGCCCCAGCACTTAGGACTCGCCCTCGCATTTCAACGTGTCCCAGCAGCCTGAGCCACCGTAGCTCCCTGGAGGTGACCTCGGGGTCTGGGACCACCCCCGGATTCGGGTCGTCCGGCTTCTGCCGCTCACTGGACTGGAGCAGCGGCGCTTCACCCGAGGCTGCACCGTCCGGGCTCGGCGCGAATTCGGGCTCGGCCCCTGGGTCTCAGCGCAGCAGCTTGATCCAAGAGTCCGGCTCCAGTCCCAGGCTGAGCGAAGACTCGACCATGGTGGAGGAGATCTCGCGCCTGTCCGGCCTCTCCAGGGCCGTGGTGGTGGGACTCATGGAGCAGGGGGTGGAGCTGGATATCGACTGTTTCCAGACCGACTCTGGGGGCGAGGTGAGGGGCCACAGTAAAACGCACCTGACACCCCAGACGGATCAGTCGCTGGATTACTCCAGACTGACGGACCCGAATCCCCAGAGGCCCATCCAGCTGTCTCTGAGTGTCACCCACTCCCCACAGTCCCAGTCCAGCCTCACACCCCCTCTCTCACACTCCAGCAGTCCCATACATCCCTACCAGTCCATCCACATTTCCTCTCCCCACTATTCCTCACACTCCCATTATCAGCATATCCCGTCCCCATCCGAGCTTCCCTCCTCTACGGCCTCCTCCCCGGCCTCCCGGCCCACCCCCAGGGGCCGCTCCCCTCCCCGCCCCCTCCAGCCGTCTCCCCTGGGTGCCACCCCGCTCTCTGTTTTCCGCCGGGACGCGCCGTTCCAGTGCTCCCTGCCCCGCACCGGCACCAGGAGCTCTCCCCTGGAGCATGGCGGCATCCAGCCCAGGGGGGGCTCTCTCCGGCAGAGTGGCGGAGGAGGTGGGGGTGGCGGCGGCGGTTGGAAAAGAGGGGAAGGGGAGGGTCTCTATAGAGGAAAGCACGCCTCACACAAGTTGATCAGGGCGGCCACAGTCAGCAGCTACGCCAAGAGAGAAGACTATAGCAGTGTGTGGGGCGAGGAGCAGGAGCGGCCGGGGTCCCAGGCATCCAGGAAAACCTCTGGAAAACGCTGGAAGGGCTTCGAGGGACGCCTCTGGGGCAAAGAGTCTGAAAGCGAGAGGGAGGAGATGGACAGAGCGGAGTACGGCTACGGCTGGAGGAGGAATAGCATCGGAAGCTGGAGGAGGGAGCATCGGAGGCTGAAGTCTTCATCGAGCGGCCACGACAAGAGGCCCAAAGTGGAGAACTCCCCGGTCTTCTCCAAGAAGCGGGGCAAGGAGGAGGGCGAGAGACGCAGCTCCAGCCTCAAGCTGACCCGGCGGGCCTTGTTCCGGAGCGAGTCTCAGGGCTTGCTGGTGCCGCGCAGTTGCAACGAGGAGCCGGCGAAGCGCTCGCACTGGGTCTCCTCGCTGGACGTGGGCCAGGGCGGCCTGTACCTCAGCAGGGAGGAGGGGGCGAGGCTGCTGAGCGCCAAGGAGGAAGACAAGCGCCTGTCGTCCACCGCCAGCCTCTTCAACCTGTCGCGCTCGCAGAGCCTGGAGGGCAGCTGCCACTCCCTCTCCCCTCTCTCCTCCCCCTCCTTCTCGCCCTCGCCCCCCCCGCGGACGCCCCTCCAGCGCTCCAGATCGCTGCGGGACCTGGGGCGGAGGGTGTTCGGCTCCATGAGGTCCCTGAGTCTCAAACGGAAGCCGTCGAAGAAGTGACATTCGTGCGGTGGAGTGACGTCACGCTGGCTGTGTCTTTCACCAGCAGTGGTGGCTGGTATTAATATTTCATGGGTGTGCCATTTTTCAGACTTCAGACATGTATGATCGACTAGCTACGTGCACTGGTTTATATCACCGCCCGTTAAACATTTGCTGGTCCTTTCAACCGCCATCATGATGGGAGCTCCTCTCAGGCACTTGAAGCCTACACAACCCGATCATTAAGTTTACTTTTGGCATCTTCAATCCTAGCAAAATGACTCACCAAAAACTGTACACAATACAACTGCATCGAACAGACTGTGCAGCATAGTGACTTCTTCGCAGACCCGTGCCTCCCAAAGCCAACCCAACAGAGACGTTAGCAGGGAAAACACCGGGAGCTGGGAGCGTCACTTACAGACAGGCCGTTCCTCCAAGAAATGTCTAAAAACGACACACTCTCTGCATCTTCGTGGTACATGGGTACGTTTTATGGGCCATCCGTGCATCTGTACTGCTGTGGGTTTCGGTGGAGTTTTTCATAGTGTGAACGCCGTTTCAGTGCCGGTCTTGCATCTCGAGCACAGGACCGCCAATCCGGGTCCGTTTGTCGCTGGAGGGTCGCCTCATTCCCGGTATCGACTCGTACTGGTAGCCCCGAGCGGCTTCATCACGCGGCTGAGTCCGCCTGTGACCACGAGTACGAACGCGTCCGTGCGCACCCCCCCCCCCCCCCCTTCTGCATGCTGCTCCTCGACTCGTTCAGTGATTATAGCTATCGTGAGAATGTGATCTTCTTTGTTTTATGGGCGACGGCGCCTCTGAAGTACAATCATATTGGCCACGCGGGGACCAATGCCAAGCAGACACTCTTTAACTTGATATTGTGCTCAGGATTTTCCAGATAAATATCGAACAGTGTAAACTATCGATGGTGAATGGAGACAAAATGTGACGTCACATGGCTTACAATGAATAAAAGAAACGTGACTACACGCGTGCTGTGTCTGACATGCCTGCACTTGAGCAGTCCAAAAGAAAAGTCAAGATATTTTTTTCCAAAAAATATTTTACTTCAAATCTCACAAAAGAAGAAAGTCAGCGTTACAAGTCCTGGCATGAAGGCATGATCACATTTTTGAGAAGAGCATGAAGAATTTCACTTTGGAATATAACCCCCCCCCTCCCCGCTTGAAACATCCAGACTCTAGCCTCATTGGGCTAAAAAAAGAAGCCAACTCCGTTTCCATGTTGCTAGGAAACTAACATCCCTGTCCTCACTTTTCTATGTTTGGCGGCGACATTTTTGTCTTTGCCGTCGACCGCGATCCCGTCCTCGCCCCCAGTTAAGCCCGACGGGAAACGCGGCGAAATGATTTGTGCCCGAGGACACGTGAAATCCCCCCCCCCCAGGTGCTTTGCGATCATCGAGCCGTCTCTGGCGTTGAGGCTTCGGTCTGGTCCGGCTGGGCTGGGCTGGGCCGGGCCGGGCTGGGCCGGGCCGGGCTCCCTCCTAGGCTGGCTCAGTTGGTTCGGTTCACCTCGTCCGTGGCGCCGCTCCTCAGGCTGGAGGACAGCATGCCTCTGTACATGGCCCTCTCCTTTTGCAACTCGCGGCTCAGTTTCTCCTCCACCCTCTGCAGGTGCTTCTTCACATTGGCATCTGTGCACGAGGGGAGGGAGCGTGATTGTGGGGCGCGCCTTTCGCACTGAATAGACCTGACAGGGGGACGAGGAGCTGGAACCGTGCGGCCACAGCTCAAAGACAACGTCAGTCTCCGTGCGGATCATCCCGACGTGCCGGCTCCTTCTCTTACCGTTAGGGTGCACGCTGCGGGCCTGCACGAGGTACTGCTTGGCAGCCTGGGCGTCCCCCATCTCCAGGGTGGCCACGCCGGCCCTGTACAGTGCTTTGACGTCGCCCGGTCGCCGGTCCAGCACCTTCAGGCTGTACTCCAACACACGAGCATAGTCCACCGTCTGTTTCTGCAACAGGCAGGCTGAAAAGAGACACACACGCGCACATGTAGTAGAACACGGGAGGTCGTGCCGGACCCAGCCGCCAATGGCGCTGCAAACAGCGGAAACAGAGAGGGACTTGGTAAACCGTGATAGCCGTGATAAACGAGGCTAGATAGGGGCATTCCTTCCAAGTCAAAACTAGTCAGGTTTTCAGGACTGAGGGGTTGTGTCGGCAGACGTACCGGCCAAGTTGTTGTAGCAGTCCAGCTGCGTGTTTCTCAGCGCTAGCAGCTGCTCGGGGGTGAGCACGGGCGCCTCGGGTCCAAATCCTTTCACCGACGACATCACGTCGGAGTCCAGGCCCCTGAGGACCAGCAGGGCGCGGTGGTAGCGGCCGATGGCGGAGCGGATGCTCTTCTCCCGGTACAGAGCGTTGCCCTCGTTCTTCAGCCGCGCCGCCTCGTCCAGCGAGGGCCACACCTGGTTCGAGGACGTCTGCTGGAGTCCAGAGGAGCCTGGCGCTGCCGCTGCTGCTGCCCCCGGCGGGTCCAGGCTGTCCCGTTCTCCTCCCGCCTCCATCACCACAATGGACCTGTGGAAAGGAGCACAGTATGTATGTATATATGAACGTTCGAAGAAGCAGAGGAACATAGAAATTCAGACAGACCGGTTTAAGCAGGTTCATACGTTGTACGACAGTTCATCCAAACGAATTGGACCTTTAAAAAAAAATCACTTCTAAAATGGACTTTATAAGCCGTGTCACCCATGAATAAACACGCACACAAAAATGTGCGATCGCATCTAATCGGAGCTGCATGTCTCCCCCCTTTCGTTCTCGGTTTCGCCAGTGATTGAAACTAGATCTCTGGTGTCTGTTTTGGAGAGAAACAGGCTGTCCTGCATTTGGTCCGGCTGGGATTTGCTACCTCTGCCGAACAGTGGTAAACGGCATTGACTTCGGTTACTTGACGAGCATTAGAGCCCGAGAAGTCGTGCCAATAACGGGGGCTGCTTCCTTGCAAGACGCGGTTCACAGGGAGAAGCACATCACCCTCCCTGGTCGTTACAGTACTTGGCTTGTTATCCGTTAGACTAGGGGCCGCATATTGGGGATATTTGCATGCTGTTCACTAGACGACCAACACTGCAGGTCCACGCCGCGCTCTGTGCTCGCTCTCGCGGACAGCTGCATTAACAGGGCTGCAAATGAGTCTCGACACACGCAGCATCCCACCTCGCTCCAGAGCAGAGCATGACAACCGCAGCTAAGCGAGCTAACGAGGCTAGCACGCCGGCTGCACCGCCTCTCACACGGCACCGCAGCCTCGGGCCGTGCGGCCCGCGGGCAGCTTTGCACCTCGCGAGAGGACAGGGCGATGGACAGATCGCCGGGAGCCACCCTACCTTGCACGCCTTCTTCGCACAGACAACCCAGGGACGGCTACTCCTGGCAGGTGACAGTCATCCTGCCGCTGTGCGGCCACTTCCTTGTTTTCTTGGGAAACATCGCGATGCTTTATTTTTTTTTAAACCTCGAATTCGCGCGAGACCAGGCACGACGCACAGCACGTGTTTGAGGTTTGAGCTGAGAGAGCAACAAATCACATTCTTCTTGGTTTATCTCATAAAAATATATTATTAGTTAATTTATTATTGTTTATACGTTTGTGTAAGAAGGCTTCACTTTGCCCAACTTTTTTGAGATTTTGAGAATAGTTGTATTCATAAAATGCATGTAGCCATAAGCTGTAGTTGTAGTTAACTGTGATATTTCTCAGTTCATCATTGCACATTTACGGGCCCTTTGAGCGTGTACTACTTGAGTGACCTAATTCTAAATTCTGTAAATAATTCTTATAATAAAAGAGTATTTTGTGATTCCTTGTACAAATAAGCTACAAAGACAATACAAACAAAGACAAAAAAAATACACAAAACACATTTAAAAGCAAAAGCACTGACCCAAGTGCTGTACAATAACATGCATTAAAAATACAAAATATAGACGGTTAACACAGACTAAGAACACTAAAAGGTCAGAACAAAAGGCAACCCACTATCAGACAGAGACTCTGAAAGCCAGGGAGAGTCGATGGGGTTTTAAATGAGACTTAACAACAGGCTGTGTAGGGGCCTAGTCTAGTCTGGGGGGGGGGGGGCCCTGTCTGTTTGTTCCAGACAGGCAGAGCAGCACTCTGTCACCCCTCCGAACATGAGGAAACCCAGACGTGCAGACGGCTGGGTTTCCTCATGTTCCACACGTAGGAGTGGGCCAACCCACGGAGAGCCTTAAAAGTAAACAATAAACTCTCGAGATGAATTCTTAAAGATACAGGGAGTCAGTATAGGGATTGTAAAATCGGGGTGGAATGTACTCCAGTTAAAAGTCGATCGGCTGCACTCCGGACTGACCGGAGTCTTGGTAGAGGCAGTTCAGAGACATTACAATAAGCCAGTCTTGAGACAAAAGCATGGATAACCCTCTCACAATCATTAAAAGAAAGGAAGTGCATTCATCTTTGATGGCTGTCAGATGGCTGTCAGATGCCGAAGCAACTTGAGTCGTCAAGTGTTTAAATTTTATGTTAGGCTTTTTAATCAGGTGCTAGACCACAGCCTGTTTAAAGCATGTTGGCACAGTTCTGCTGGAGAGGATTGTGACAATTCCTTGAAATTATATCAGAGAAATATTTTGTATTTTGAGCTTTGACAGCTTTTCCATAACTGGACTGACGTTTCTTTTAAGTGTCACATGACACCTGTAGCCTCTCTTACGTCCATCTTCGTTCAGCTCTCCCGCACTCCCGTCTTGTGGCCTGAGTGGTCCCACTGGGCCACCGTTCAGTCTCGGGCTCAGAGCTGGTCGAAGTGGCGCAACAATATCGAGGGCATTTTGGCACGTGGAGGGGAAAAGAGTGCTGTGTTCAAACCAGATGGCTCTGTGTCAGACACTACAGCATGTATGGAGGTGGTCGAGAACTGAGTGGGAGTGGACAGTTCAAGCCTGCGACAAATACAAGCAGGAGCGCATGATTTAACAATATTACATAACCGGGTTATGTTGCCCGGGAGCTGCATGGCCCAGTGTGTTTCTAATACTGAATAACTGAGATCATTATATGTAAAAAAGTAACCAGAGGCAGACTCTCACTTTCAATACAGCAGAATGTCCCACTATGTCTGACTAGGTAAGCATTACTTCAGCCTCATTTTGGCCTTCAGGTTCCTCAATCTCAGCTGTTTTCACCGTGTCCATGGCCGCAAGTTCCGGTTTTGAAGTCTTCACTTCAAATACGTCCCACTTCTCAGGAATGACTCCGTGATTGAAGAGCAGTGACGCCAGACTGGAGAACAACACAGTGCTGAGGACGGTGGACAACATGCAGATCGTCCTGACAGGAGAGCGCTGGACGTACTCTCCGTTCTCAAGAGTGCACCCAGGGAGGTGGAGTGTGACAGGCAAGCCTATCGATGGCTCACCGCTCAGCACCCTGAGCAGCACCCCCACCGCCAGGCCTATGAGGGAGCCGTAGCCATTGGAGACGTTAAAGAAGAGGACACAGACGAGCTGAGGGAACATGATGGTGTAGGTTATGTCTGAGCCCAGGATCCAGAAGAGCATGATGCTGCTCTGAAGGAAGGTGAGCGACGTGCCGACCAAGCCCACCAACACCACGGTGATGCGGATGACCCACTGAAGCTCTTTCTCGGATGCCTGCGGGAGGAAGAACAGCCTGGCAGCTGAAGCACAAGGGAAATGATCATGAGCTCCCTCCTCCCCTCTGAGATCATCTTACCTGAGACCTACGGATGATCCTGTAGATGTTGTTTGTGAAGATGGAGGCAGCTGACAGTAAAGCAGAGTCTGTTGAAGACATCACAGCTGCAGCTATGGATCCGATGCCGATGATGGAGATGTAATGCGGGGTGAGGTGCTGCAGCACAATGGGCAGAGCATGACCGGCCTCTCCACGCTCATACGGGGATGGAGAGCCGTACGTGGTCATGTTCCAGTCTGATGGCAAAAAGGGGGGGAAATGATGATGACCATTGCTTGCTATTCTTTCCGACCCAGACCTGTCATCATACCTGTGGACGCCGCTGCTGCCCCGATCAAAACAGACGGGACTCCGAGTATGAAGATTACAGGAGCTGCGATAAAGCAGGTGAGCCTGGCTGTGGTTGATGAAGAAGATGACAGTGTCCTCTGGTGGAAATCCTGATATCCCAAGTTGCCAAGGGCCTTGTAGAGGAGGGAAAAAAAACATGTTCTAAATTGCTTTTAATTGCCACTTGTGGTCCCTTTGCACAGAATAGTATGGCCTCGTTGCTTTGAGGGCATTAATGAATACATTTTTAATCAATTCAAATGCTTTTTTATGAGTTGTTCAGTCATTCGTGTTTTGTTGATCACCACAGGAGAGACAACTGGATCGTGAAATTTAGCAATTGCACGGTCTATGTTTTAAGCCCATTCTGACACCTATGAATGCATTTTCAGGCTATAATCAGTTACAGGTCTGAGGGGATCTACAAAGCTCTGCAATTCTTTCACCTTTCTGGTGCATTATCTGGGCTGCGTTGTGAATGGGCTGTTAGTGCTGTCACCTCAGGCAAAGAGGTTACTGCCGAAACTGACTTGCAGCAGAGTCAGTTGAGTGCGATTTCAGCTATCAGTAATCATTTCAATGACATTTCATGACATATCATACGAGAAAGTCATTCCCCATGAAAGCCTGCTGCCTTTTTATCCGGCAAGCTTCCATCAATACAGAATAAAGTCAAGGAATTCAATTCCTACCAATAAAAGAAAATGATCAATCCACCTCCACGCGCTTTCTTTGTCAATCGAGCCAATCCAAGGTGCCTGGTAGGTGAAGTTGACAGCTGTCTCGGTGATGGCAGCAGAATGGGGATTTAGTAGGACAAAGGGTACACATAACCACTGCAGAAAGAGAAGCAGCGAGGGATGTTGACACCAAAAATCTCGAAGGGCACATTCAGTGGTGTGCCACTTTGTATCCATATCAAAACAAGAGCCATCAGAGCCATTTGACAAGCGGAAGGCTGGCAGCACAGGTCAACAAACAAGATATAACAGGTTTATAAATGATGCCCCAAGGGGTTTGAGGTGAATTATTTGATCATGAGCGCTTTGAAGAAATGATTGCACATTTCAATGCGAAACTCACCAAACTGCAGAATATGAGTGTGAGCTGAATGACGTCTGTGTAGGCCACAGAGTAGAGGCCTCCCAACAGCGTGTATATGATGGCCACTGTGGCAGAGATCCAAATGCAGACCGCGTAGGACAAGTCCAGGATCACACTCATTGTTGAGCCTGCACAATTTTCAGACCCATTCCTGTTTAGTCATGTATTCTCGCTCTCCGTATCTGTTATGAATGACGATTTTTAACTCCAGCTAACCAATCAAACCTGCAAAACCTGTTTTCTAGTGTTGTGTCCTGTGTTTTGACATTTGGTACAAAAATATACTAACAGATACATAATACATAATAAACAAAGAGCGTATTATCAGACTGAGTTAATACACATCTTTTCACAGTGATTGCTTAATGTGCTTAAATGTGTTGTTGACATTTAAAGGCCGACATCTTCATATTTCTCAAATCAAAGGATCTTTTTCATAGAAACTCTATCTGTCACAGAGCAACAGTAAAAGGGTGTACAAACTGGGTTATTGCAAAAATATTACTGCCATAGAAAACACTCACTTACCTAAACCAATGAGAGTCCCTGTAACCCAGATAATGTCTGCTATCAGCAGTTCCACAGACAGAGCTCCACTTATGAGATTTCCGTACTTGATCTGGAAAGGGTCCATCATTGTCACATATTTTCTGCTTCTCATTGCCTCAGCAAAAAAGAGTCCACCTTGACAGTTGAATCACAGAAAGGGAGAGAGTCATCACATTTTGAACGTTTGGAGGAAATTAAAAAAAAAAGATATATCATGTCCTTCTCTCTTTCCTCCTCAAAACCTGACATCCATCCTGTCAGCCTCTGGACAGCCAGCCTACCACACAGGGATGGCATGCGCCAATACATTCTCATCACAGCCCTATGGAAGGAGAGCAGGACATAGGTCTGCAGCCTGTTCCATGTCAGGATCCTCAGGAAATGAAGCTGCTACTTGACGTTTGTGACCGGGCCAGATATGTTAGCCGCCCAAGACAGGTCTTCCGAGATGTGGGTAATATGCAGATGAAACCTTCAATTGTGATTTTCGGTCAGAGGTTTGATCAACTGAATCAGTTAGTCAAGATCTGCGTAAACTCCAACTCATGAACATGTGCCATCTTGGAGGTATGTGACAGGTTGAAAAACGTTCAACTGTTCTTAAAATGGCGACTTGAGTTGGGCTGCTAAGGTGACTCACTTCCCACTCACGGCCATGAGGACAAAGCCAAAACAAACAAAACCAAAATAAATAAACAGACAGATAAAGTGAATGAAAAGGAAAGCCCTCACCTATTATGAAAGACACGGCTCCTGTGACAGGCATGACTGCCCAGAGTAGTCCCATGGTGGGAGTGTACACTGCCTCAGTCAGACCAACTACGAAACCCCCTCCTACAAATGTGGCTGTGGGAGAAATGCATACACGCCATCAGATACACACACACACACACACACATGTGTGGACTCATTCATCATAACTCTGCGTTGAGTTGAGCATGTATGTATGCATTTGAAATCTCTCCATTGTCCGACGCTCAGACGTCCGTTGATTGATTCCATTCTATTTCTGTTCTATCTGTTATCAGCTAGGTGCCACCGTTGTGTTTGCACATCTGGTTGGAGGTCTGGTTGGACAGGTACAACCACACACACACACACACACACACACACACACACACACACACACACACACACACACACACACACACACACACACACACAAACAAACCCTTACAAAAATGATCCATGGTTTCTTGTAGTTTTTATGCAGAACGAAAGGTTTTACTATGGTGCCCCATGGTGATTGCAATCACTATGGCTCTACCCATAGGACCACCATGGTTTATCCGTAACACATCATGGTAACTATGGTCCTGCTATGGTTTAAAAACTATCACTGCTTTTGTCATGGCTTTCATCCATTTCAAAATCATAATACAATATAACACAGTGCAGTGTAGTATAGTAACTCTATAGAAGTGCTACTACAGAAATATTTATGTCGAGAGTTTGCTGTTGGTCTGAGCTCCTTGCGTCCGGCACACTCACCAGTCATGGTGAAAACTCCCACCAGCAGGCTGATGCCCCTGTTGCCCAGCAGAGTCACCTCCGTCCTGTCCGCCGAGCTGCTCCTCTGCTCCCTCTTGGACTTCATGGAGGCCCAGATGCCGGTGGCCAGCACCAGCAGGTAGAAGAGTACCATCACCACCAGCCCGGAGACGTTCAGAGCCATCGTCTTCCTCCAGAGGACTGACACTGACACCCAGCCAGACTGGTTGAGGCGGACGCATAGGCTTTACCATGTAGCTGCTGCGGGCAGAGTTCACGGTGTGAAAAAATAAACGCAAACTAATTTTTGCCTTTGCCAAGTGTCTTTGCCAAGACAGGTCTCAGCATCGAAATTCAAATGAACCTTGCTTTGCAATTTTTTTCAGTGAGTTGTGAGTACCAGGGACTGTCAACCGCCACCCAGCTGCGAGCAGGGGGCGGGGTCCGACGGCAGTCGACCGTTTGCCTGCTGGGGGGTTGTGCGCGTACGTGTGTGCGTGTGTGTGTGTCCTTGATAAAACAAGGACACACACACACACACACATAAAACAAGGATAAGGAATACCATTATCATATACACATACACAAATAAGAAAGGAATACGGCAGTTCTAAGTAGAAAAGTTAGTTAGAGGTTTCAGGGGAAAACTTTTCACAGTTACTTGGAAATGTATTGCTGTTTTTGTTGCTCGTCAATTAAAAGAGATTTAATGAGAGAATTTAGTTCTCACAGAAAAAGGATTAACTCAGGAATTGACTTTGCAATTTTTTGTCCACGAATAAAGAGTTTTGCATAAATAATGATAAAACTCATTAGGTGTTCAAGAGTACGATGTTTAGGACGATCGGTGTGGCAAATGATATGGTTAATGTTCAGCAAATATAGAGATTTAGCAGCAGTAAATACATAGAATAGAGTGTACCTCTAGGAATAACGCTAATGGTTCTTTTTGAAGACACTGGCATATAAGCTTGTTATTACACTTTTTATCTTTTCTCTATAGGACTGTCATATTCTGTTAGTTCATGCCCAAATTTCATAACACACAAACAAAACAGAATCAAATTGTCTTTTCCGAAGTTTTACTTGCAGCAAGGAGTACAGAGAGTGGTTACATTCAAATCTGCACTGAGGGAGAGTTCAGGGCTCACAGATCTATATACGCTTTTCACCCCAAAAGGAGAACACATCTTGTCACATCGGGTTTGTTATCTTCCTGCCTCAAAGATGCACAAACCAGCTCAGTCCAGCTTCGTAGCAGATAGTCACACAATCAAGGGTCACGCTCCTCTTTTTCAGTACTTTCCCACTCAGCTTCATTTGGTACTTCGACACTTTTGTGCACATAGCAAGCAGTTTAAATGCATAGATATGATAACTAACCATTTATACATTTTCTCAACAGTTCTATGCCATTCAACATTAGTACAGGCGAAGCTTTCATCAAATTACTGTAACTCGGGTGGTTGTTCACAAGTTGGATCAAATCTTCTGGGATGGCTCGAAAGACTGTGTTCAGACACAAAGCGTAGCGGCCCCGTCAGACTCCTGGCTTCACAAACCCATGAGTGACATCACGGAGGGTTGGAGGTTTGTGCGTACTCAAAAGCACAGTGCACCAGTTATGTGCACCCCCGTATATAGTTGTGTCTGTGAATAAGTATGCCTTTACTAGTCCCACGGGTTCCTCTGGGTGCTCAGGCAGCGTCCTTGACCAGTAGGCCACGGCTGACCTCACCATGGCTGGCTGTAGTTGATAAGAAGTCTGTGTGATTTGCGAGACAGCGTGGATGGTCATTTAGTGTCTGTCCCCATGCTCTGCCTCGGGTACTGTATCTTGGGTCCTTCACCCGCCCTCTGCCGTCCCTGTCTTGGTGGATTCTGACCGAAAGAATGAGCTGAAATGAGTTTTTTTTCTGCAGGGTGGCTGGGGAGTAAGGGCGATGAGCTCAGAGACCCGAAGGGCAGACCCAGGACACACTGGAGAGATTATAAATTAGTCGTAATTGTCATAGATACAGTCTACTACTACTAATACATTCTTTCTCTGCATTTAACCCATCCTACTGTAGTCCCCGGAGAGGATTTGGGGGTTAAGGGCCTAGCTCAATGGCCCGCAGCCTTACGAGATAAACACAGTACACTGGCTGTCTTGGGGCTGAAAATGGAGGCAGCTGGACTCATGCGAAAGCTGCGAATCTGGCGTGGGACCGGCTGGTGGTTCGAGCCTTTTTGGTGCATCGACCAGCGGAGTACCAGGAACCAGGAACCATCGCGTCGTCGCTCTTTAAGTCCACGCTCCGGTCCCGGGAGCCCCCTCCAGAGCCTGGCGTGCGTGCGCATGCGCACTGGCACCCCGCACAACCGCAATAAGCAAACATGGCGGCGGCCGTCGACAGTGTTGTGAAAGTGTAAGTTTACATCTTTTTATTCCGGGAGTACGGAGAGCGGGCGCGGAGGGCCGAACGCGTAGCCCGCGGGTCGACCGTCACGCCTGCGTGGCGCGCAGAAAACCGCGAGCGTGTCGTCCCGGGGACCGAACAGAGCATTTGTCCCAGGAGAGTAACGTTATCCACCGAGCTAAAGGGTTAGCCTGTTAGCCGTGGATGGACGCGAAGGGGGAGCTGGGCTTTTACACACTATTTACAACTCGCTCGGCGCCTCGCCGGATCACGGGAGATGCCCCATCAAGTGTTCTGTGTGAAGCGCCGCTAGCCGGCCGGCAGCAGCCGCACTCGGGGGGTAATCTAGCACGAACCTGTCAGCTTGGTCGCTGCTTTGTTGTGACGAGAGTGCTCGCTAACAGTCAACCTTTTGTTCCGACGTCCCTCCGTCCGCGGCACGGGCAGGGGCTCCGTCCCGGAGCGGCGTCGCTTCTCCGGTCCCGGCTCGGCGCACGGGAAGCTCGCACGGCCGGGGACGCGCTGTGCGGGAACAATGCGTCAAACGGTTCGCCCCGCGGATTTAACGCCGCTTTCACCGGGGGAGGACACTCAAGTCACGTTAGCTGCACCCGTGCCCGCCGTGCTCACGTCGAGATCGTGTCGGGAAAGCTCCGGTTTGTTCAGCCTGGTGGTCACGCAATCTCGTAACCGTTTGAGATCTCACTTCTTCCGTGCAGGCACTGTTACTACTAACGCGCAAGGGATTCATTCATCGTTAAGAGTTTGGATTTTATGTCTCAGAAAAGTGTATCTACCTCAGTGGGACAATTGGGGGACTTTATCGCTGTCCCACAGCCGGGGAGTCACATTTCTAGCTTTAAAAAGTCAACGCGAGTTGACACTCGCGAGTTTACAGTGACCTAAGAAGTGCCGGAAAACGAAATGCAGGGATTCAGGTCCCCGTTTGCTCCTCAAAACAGTCACCGTTACACTCAGTTGGGACTTGTACAGTGTCGCGGGGGTCTGCCGGAGCCCGTCCGCAACACGCACTGGGTGAAGGGCAGGGAAACACGCTCCGGATTGGTCACAGTGGGCAGGAGACCTGTCCAGGGCGTATCCCCTGCCTTCAGCCAATGTGCCGAGGAGGTCCTGCAGACCACCGTAGCACCGTCAAGAGATATCGGATGGATGGAGAGGATGAAGTGTGTGGAAAGACGTTTCAGTGTGCCCTGATGAGTGTCTCGACCCCCCCAGGCTCGGAGAGCAGTATTACAGAGATGCCATGGAGCAGTGTCACAGTTACAACGCCCGGCTGTGTGCCGAGCGCAGCATCCTCATGCCTTTCCTGGACTCCCAGACCGGTGTGGCCCAGTCCAACTGTTACATCTGGATGGAGAAGAGGCACCGCAGCGCAGGTGCGCACGGTTACCACACTGTGTTGCTGAGGAGGAGGCCGGAAGGGTCCCTTCTCTAAAACGTTCGCCTCTGCGTGTTGTGTGTCCAGGCGTGGCCCCGGGCCAGCTGTACACCTACCCGGCCCGTCGCTGGAGGAAGAAACGGCGTTCCCACCCCCCGGAGGACCCCCGCTTGGCCTTCCCCCCGCTCAAAGCAGGTATCGCATCCGCAGGCGCGGCCTCTCGTTCCAGTCCGGCCTCCGCCCAACGCCACCGGAACCCGCTGTAAAGGCTGCGGTACGCTCTGTGCGTGTCTGTGTGTGTGTGTGTGTGTGTGTAGCAGACTTGGAGCTGGGCCTGAAGCGGGACACGCTGGGGCCGGTGGACGGCAGCAGCCTGGAGGCGCTGCTGAAGGGCGAGCCCCTGGACAGGAGGAGCGGCGTGTCGGACCCCCGCCCCGAGGAGGATTCGGCGACCGTGGAGCCTCCCGCCACCTCCACCACCACTCACACGTCCTCGGGCCGCATCCGCAAGGTCCGGCTCACGCGATCGCACTCGTTGCAGTAGCTATGCAACCCAGTGGTACACCTATGAGGAAACTGGCAGTGTGAAAATGTACATGGTGTCCATACGTGTATGTACCTGACTCAAGTCTCTAATCGTTGAAGATCGCATCAGCCTCAATCCAGTCCAGCATGACATTAGAAGGGCGATAAGTGACATGTACACAGGGCAGTACTGATGCCCAAATCACATCATAAAACTGAACAAACTGAATGACAGTCGTTTCACTGAAAACACTTGGGGAAATGACGGAGTTCCAGCTGTAGACTGAAACCCGAAACCGTGTCCCGACAGAGAGTCCTGGACCATGACGACTACCTG